>BOPN01007913.1:25000-30000 GCA_017312705.2 Penaeus japonicus | reverse complement strand
ATCTGCATTGAATATCCTATTAATATTATATGCCCATTTACAGATGGTATGTAGATCCTCATTAAGTTTGCTTCCATTATCTAGTATATCTATGGGTGTACTTATTCTCACATTATTTGCAAATGATGTTACTCTTGAGCTTTTCACACCATTATCAATGTCACCAATCATAATAAGGAATAACATGGGCAAAGAATGTACCCTTGTGGCACCCCACTCATAATAGTTGTTTCGTTTGAATAAAACCCATTCATTTGTACTTTTTGTTTACAATTTATCAAGAAGTTGTAAATCCATTTTCCAACTTTCCCCCTGATTCTTAGGTCTTTAATCTTATGTAGCAGAATTCTGTGATATACTTTGTCAAAAGCTTTTTTCAAAATCTATGTATATTACATTAACTTCTTTATTTTCAGTTAGGTCCCTTAGTATGTGTTCGAAGTGTGTCAGGATCTGTGATAAACAAGATCTATTACTTCTGAATCCATGTTGCCCTGGGATTTATCTTGTTTCCTTTGTATAAAACTGAACAATTTTTTTCCTCACTACCCTTTCAAATATTTTTATTATATGAGATGTCAGTGTTACAAGTCAATAATTTTTAACTGACCTGTGTTTCCACCTTTATACATTAGAATTATAATACCCTCTTTCAGTAAGCTGGGGATAATCCCCATGTCCAAAGATTTCCTCCGCAAAGTTACCAGTGGCTTTGCTATGGTTTCTTTGCAGTTTTTTAAAAAGATCACTGGGATTTCATCTGGTCCAGCTTCTGAGTTTGTTAAAATTTCACTTACTGCTTCAAGAGTATCTTTTTCATGGAACATAAAGTCAATGAGACATTCGTCTTCATCACTACTGATAATAAAATGTTTTCGGTCTGATATTATTTTTTTCTATTCTTAGGACACTACAGACTTCTTCATATTGGAATTTGAGTAATTCAGCCATTTCTTTTGAATCAGTTACCAATGCACCATTGTTCTCAAGAGGCCCAATTTCTGTTCTCTTTAACTTGTTGTTTGCATAAGAGAAAAAATATTTTGTAATTTGTTTTATAGCTTCCACAGCCCTTTTTTCTTTGGGTGCTTTTTGGTTACTTATAGACAGTTTTAATTCATCTTCTAATAGCCTTATCTCTGCTTTGATCCTTTCTCTCTTGACATGATCTGTTGTTTTTTTCCAATTTTTTAACCTTATTTTCCTTGTTTCTTAACATGATCCTTTGATCTCTTGGTATAATATTCTTGTTTCTGTTATCTTTTGGGGGCACAAACATTTTACAAACATCTTTACATGCATTATAAAGCTTCTTTAGTATATCATTTGGTGTTAAGAGGACGTCAGTATCTTTCAGTGACTCTTCTAGTGTTGCATTTATTTTTTTCCAATCTATTTGATTATGGCTAAAGTTTAAAGATCTGAGACTCTTTTCTGCTTCAGCTATCTGTTTTTCACTAGTTTTCTGATTATTTAACTTATTGTGATTTCAGTTATGTTGTGGTCTGATTGAGCTGTACAAGTTGATGATATTTTGTGTACATCTTTCCCTAAAAACAAGGTCCAGTAAATTTTCCTCCCTTGTTGGAATTTAAATGATTTGGTTAAGGTAGAAATTTTCTACAAAATCTAAAAGCATTCTGACTTGTTGTTTTTCATCTTTAGTGGCATTTGCTCCTACTTTTATTTTCTTTGTTTCCCAGTCAATAAAGGGGAAATTAAAAATGTCAAGTGTCATAATAGCTTCAATTTCCCTTGTATTGACAATCCAATTACTAATAATGCCTAGTGATTTATTGAAAGATGTTTCTGCTGTTCCAGGAGGTCTGTATAAAATAATATAAATAAATAGTATAGCTCCTTTGTATTTATGTTAATACCCCTAGTATTTCTACTGAATTATTATTAGAATATTCTATTACAATATCCATTCTAGTTGCAAATTCTTTCCTGATATAAAGAGCTACTCCTCCTCTGCTTCTCTTATTTCTATCTTTCCTTATCAGCTCTTTTTCTCTGTTTTCTCTTAATTTGTTTATCAAAGTCTTTTGACTTACATTTTTTTATAGCTCAAGTCCAGTGATATGCATGCTTCTTTATATTTGTCAGTTTCCTTTAGTTATATATTATGAGTTATCATTATATATATACATACATACATACACACACACACACACACACACATATATATATATATATATATATATATATATATATATATATATATATATATATATATATATATTTGTGTGTATATATATATACATATGTATAATACATAAATAATCATATATATATATATATATATGTATATATATGTATATACATATATATTTGTATATATGGTTATAACGGGTGGGTGGGTGTTAAAAGTATTGATGTGAGTGGGTTTATCTTTTATATAAAAAAGCAAGTTAAGGTTGCAATTGCAGGAGAGATGGTAATTTCAACCTTCACTTGCTCAGTGTCAAACTCAGTAAATCGGTAGTTTCGCCAGAACAAGTATTAGTATGGTAAACTAATCAAAGTTTGGTTTTCGCAAGTTGGCTTGTGAGGGCCTGATAGTCAAAGTTTTCTTCTGTGCAAAATCTCGGTCCTTGATCAGGTCATTCTGGGACTCGCTGTGCAATGGCCTTAAGTTAACCATGCAATCTATGTCGAAAAGAAAATGCATATGCATGCATTGACACACACACACACACACACACAAATACACACACATATCTATATACATAATTATCATCACCATCACCCTGTATTATTTCACTGCAGGTTGTAGGCCTGTAGCCTTTGTTTCCAGTTATTTTTCGATATTTCATCACGACATCTTATTATTGGTCTTACCCTTGGTCTCTTTGAGTTATCAATTCCCCAGTCGGTTGCTTTTTTCGACATGTCCTTTCTCTGATATATATGACCTGCCCCCTACAACTTCTTTTTAATATTATCGTCTACTTTATTCTGTTCCCTAATCCATGTTGCTCTTTTTCCATTCCTTACAATAACTTCTAGCATGAACTTTCCCCTTCTTCTCTGATTACTTATTATTTTTCGTCAATTTTTATATGGTATGGATCAGAAACATGGACAACCAAATTAATTTTCTCACAAGACACAATGACAGAGAATCTTTAGATGCACTACTATGTGTGCCGAAAGTACTCCAACTTAGTCTATTTTATTTCAACTTCATAGAATGTATTTGTATGTTTCTAGCTCATCGCCCTGCGTTTGTATTTGCTAAACTTAAACTAGATTGTTGATTATCACTTTTTCTTTCCTATTCATTTCGTGTCTAATTTTCAGACTTTCCCTATTCAAATCGTTTTACAAGGGTTGTAGTTCATTTGCTGACTCGCTGAAAAGAACCCTGCCAAGTGCTAATCTGATATTGCCTAATTGTTTGTCTTGCCTGTTCCCTTTTTTTGTTATAATAATTTGATAATGAATTCATTGGTAACCAAGCAGGCGATCGAATGAGCCTCTGGTTTAGCATAATGACTGTGCGAGTTCTCAAAAGGGGGGTCAGAGTGTGGTTGTTCTATTGTGTTAGTGGACAGGACTGAGAAATAGGGGTTGGAACTATGCAGAAGACCAGTAAAGCATTTGCCTGTTTCGAGATGGCGGCCAAATTCATAACAATCACACCTTGCTGCTGAGATAGGCACGCATCCTTCGCATCCTTGTAATCATTTTGTCTGACAGAGGTCAAGTCAGGCTGACCTCATGCAGATCCTTCTACCAAGTTAATTGTTCCATCATGACTGACACTCTCCTCTCCAGTATGCTCTTGCAAGGCAGGCCTTCTTTGACTTCTGGATTTCAGTTCAACCTTGTCCGTGGCCCGAGTCACTCCCTCTCTCTCAAGTCTGCCCTTCGCAGCTCAGGCCTAGTAACCTCTGCGCGATTATTGGCTTTACTTCTCGCTGGAGTAGGGCCGGATGAAGTCTAAATCCTTCACGTGTCTTCACTATTTTCCAACAAGACATCCAGTTGAATCATTTATCTAGCCGTGTTGTATCTTGCTTTCATCAGTAAAGCCCATACAGCTGACCACTAGTTTCCCTGTGTCATCCAGTCATTTGTTTGTTGCTCTGAACAAACCAAGCAGAGTAAACCCATTACACTATGGGAGAAATTCTGATGGAAACTATTAGAATTAAGATGAGTTAATACGTTATTCTTTATGAATACACATATGTATGTTTTGTGTGATTACATATTCAGACAATTTGCTGTCAGTTTCAGTAAATGACTCTGGTATTACCCTAATTCTATGAAAGTAATTATTAATTCAATAAAGTCAACTTGAATATAAGTAATCATTCATTCAAACAAATTAATTCAATCAACTTCTTCTTCTTTGACTTTCGGCTTATCCCTGTATCAGGGGTCGCCACAGCGCGTCACTTTTCAGTTTTCACGCATCATTGATTTGGCTGGTTTTACGCCGCTTGCCTGCTGTCGCAACCCTCTGCACTTCTCCGGGCTTGGGACCGGCACCAACTCGCAGTGGCTTCTACGTCCGCTGGCTGCATCAAATTAATTCAATCAACAACAAAGGGTATATAAAGTTAATAAAAATGATTAGAACTTTAAATTCACTTTTTTTCTTTTTTTTTAATAATCTAGATTAGAGGTAGAGTGATCTAATTTGACCTCTGAAATTGCAGTCAAGAATTATTAATGTTACTTGTCAGTCCATATTTCTGTTGCATAATGTTTTATTCTTTTACATATGCAGTGATATATCGACTTTCCTGGTATAGGTAATTATTCATATCTATGTTTTAGCTTTTCATGAGTTGATATTGTAAGAGAAAGTGATTTGTGGAGATGCACTGAAATTCTGTTATATTACTAACTGTATAAACCTCAGATTTCGTGCATATCATCGTTTACCTGGAACCTTTTGATCACAATCCTTCACAGTAATAACAATATCCTGATAACGTATTCTGAATAGTTGCCTAAATATCCGTGCAAAAGACAAGCAAAGG
>BOPN01007912.1:33049-38049 GCA_017312705.2 Penaeus japonicus | reverse complement strand
TTCGTACTTCCTTCCTTCCCCCCCCTCTCTCCCCAACCCCCTTCCCCCTCCCCCTTACAAAGCCAGGGAAGTGAGTTTCTGCCTCGGGGGCGTGAAGGGGGGCGGGGGGGGGGGGGCAGGGGGCGGAGAAGCGTATGAGTCGTATGGTAATTCAGTCTATACGAATCTATGGGAGGGAAGGAAAACGCCATTTGTTGTATCCATTGATTTAGGGGTTTGGACTATGCGCTTAGTGTGTGGTAATGGGATTGCCTTTTTCTTTTCTTTTCCTTCTCTTTCTTTTTTGTCTGTTATTATTGCCTGTTATCTCTTGTTATCATTTCTTTTTTTTCTCTCTCTCTCTGTCTCTGTCTGTTTCTCTCTCTCTCTCTCTCTCTCTCTCTCTCTCTCTCTCTCTCTCTCTCTCTCTCTCTCTCTCTCTCTCTCTCTCTCTCTCTCTCTCTCTCTCTCTTTCTCTCTCTTCCCCCCTCCGTCTCTTCCTCACTTGTTCCTTCCCTCACTCTTTCCTTTCTCTTTCTCCCTCCCTCCCTCTCTCTCTCTCATTCTTTCCCCCCTACCCTCCCTCCCTCCATCCATCCCACACACCCAACGAATCAAAACAAAATCCAGTGAATCTATTTCACTTTACCTTTTTTCCTCTAAATCCATTATTATTTCACAATCATCCCCCAACGCGTGTAAACATGGGGACCCACACGCTACATACACGAGCACGTTGCATAAAATAGTTATAATTTAACATGTTTGGTGATCGCTGTAAAATAGACGAGATACATACTTTTATACTGCGAATAACATCTCTCTTAAAGGTGCACTGTTTGTAATGTTCTGATGTTTTAGAAACTATAATGATTGTGATGATAATATGGGTTTCATCATTTTTAAAAAGACCAGTGATTAGAACGTTTTTATAATGATGATGTAATGACAGTGATGATGAAGGTGATGATGATGACGGCGATGGTTTTGACGGTAATGATTTTTTATTTAAGTGTTACAGTAATTATGGTTATGGTGACTTGGGCGAAACTGCTTCTCATTATTAGATAATGTTATAACTGCTACCAACGTCAGTAACAATCAAATAACGATATTCTTACGATACCCATTTTAACATATCAATACTAAACGTCATAAAAGAGGCATTATAAATACGACAACATGCAATACCAATAATAATGAAAAAAAAAAAAAAAACGATTAAAATGCCAAAAAACATAAACACTAGCAACAAAATCGCACCAACAAACATCAACCTCAAAACAACCCAAAACAAAACAAAACCCTAAGGCTTTTCCCTGCGCCACGGAGAGGGAGAACAGGACACATGAATTAATGCTAATGCAACACAATGGAATAGCATGCAACACTGATGCATCGCTGTTGCATCTTGTTTTATTTTGCTAATGGGAGGAATGAGTGTACACAGGTAGTTCGGGTTTTTTGTTGCTTGGCTTGGCATTGAGTAATTTCCCCACTTCCTCATTCTTGAAGGGAAGAAGGAGGGAGTGCAAAATGGAAATGAGGGAAGAGAGGTAGGGTGAGAGAGAGAAAGGGAGAGAGAGAGAAGAAAAAAGAAAAAAAAAAAAGAAGTGGGGGGATGAGGGGAGAAGTGGCTATGAGTGGGGGAAAGGAAAATGGGGGAAGGGAGAGGGGGAGGGAGGAGAGGGAGAGAGAGGGAGAGGGAAATGGGAATGGGGGAAGATTAGGGAGGGAGAGGGGATGGGGGAAGGGGATAGGGAAGTGAAAATAGGGGAAGAGAAAGGGAGAGAGAAAAGGGGTGGGAGATGGGAAAAGGGAAATGGAAATAGGGGAAGAGATAGGATGAAAATAGAAATGGGAGACTTGAGAAGGAGTGGGAGAAGAGGTAAGAAAAATGAAAATAGGGAATGAGGTAAGAGAGCGGAAGAGGAAAATGGAAATGGGGGAAGAGAGCGGGAGGGGGAGGAGAGGGAGAGGGAGAAGGGTTGAGAGAGGGGAAGAGGGAAATGAAAATGAGAGAGGAGAGGGAGAGGGGGAGAGGAAATTAGTGAAATAAATAAAAGGAAAGAATGAATGAAAACGAGAGAGAGAGAGAGAGAGAGAGAGAGAGAGAGAGAGAGAGAGAGAGAGAGAGAGAGAGAGAAAGGGGACGCGAGAGAGAAAATCTATGGAGGTGACACAATGATACCCTAACCAACGTAATCACCCTACAAAAGTCTCCTCCAGCCCGGAGCCCGTCTTCGCCAGAACTTAAGATATCTCACTCTCCCTCTCTCTTCCGCCATGCCTCCCTCCCTCCCTCCGTTCCTCTCTGTCTTCCTCCCAGCCCTCTTCTCTCTCTCTTTCTCTCTCTCTTTCTTTCTTTCTCTTTCTCCCTCCTTCCATCTCTCCCCTTTCCCTTCTTATATCCCCCTCTCTGTCTCTCTCTCTCTCCCTCCCTCCCTCTCTTTCTCTTCCCTTCCCTCCCTCCCTCCCTCCCTCCCTCCCTCCCTCCCTCCCTCCCTCCCTCCCTCCCTCCTTCCCTCCCTTCCTCCCTCCCTCCCTCCCTCCCTCCCTCCCTCCCTCCCTCCCTCCCTCCCTCCCTCCCTCCCTCCTCCCTCCCTCCCTCCCTCCTCCTCAGACCGACCATTCAAAGCCTTACGACACTAGCATACCTCCGAACACCATCGCATCGCTACGGGGTGAAAATCATGAAAATCATTAAAATCGATTAAAACTTTTCTTTTATCACGCGCGCCTATCATTTAATCGGATTTATTTACCTTTCTTGGGATGGCAATTGTCTCATATTTTTACCTTCATCCGCTTCCGCTCCCTGATTGAAACAGACACCCGGATGCTGTAGAGCGCAGACGTGGATTCACGACTGCGGACACGAGGAGCGCAAAAAAAAAAAAAAAAAAAAATCTTCGTCTTACGTGAAGAAACAAAAACAGAGTAAAAATGCTCGTCTGGCGTCTTCTGTCGATCTAAAAATAGGAGATGAATTGCACTGACAAAGAAAAAAAAAAAAAAAAAAAAAGGAAAAACAAAAGAAGAAGAGAGAACAAGTAATGAGGAAAAAAGGAAGTGATGTGCCGTGAAACGCCATAAGCAAAGGCGAAAGCACCAGACTTCGAAGAGGACAAAAAAAGAAAGACTGGAGAAAGACGAGAAACAGGATAGGAAAGAAACATAAAAAGAAGAGAGAGTCATAGTCAGAGAGAGAGAAAGAGAGAGAGATAGAGGGAGAGAAAGAGAGAGAGAGAGAGAGAGAGAGAGAGAGAGAGAGAGAGAGAGAGAGAGAGAGAGGGGCAAAGGAAGAAGAACGGGAAAAGCGAAGAGGAGGAAGAAAAACAATAAACACAATTGAAGAGAACCAAAACGGATAAAAGGAGGAGGAAGGGGAAGAAAAAGAAAACTTGAAAAAAAAGAAAGAAAAAAGAGGAGGAGGAGGCAGAAAGACGAAGAAGACGAAAGAGGAAGAGGAGGAGGAAGAAGAGGGAGCGAGGCCATGTGACGCGAGGCTGGCGATGAAGAAGCGGCCAAGGAAAGAAAAAGACGCGGCGACGCAATGGATTGGAATTGAAGGAGATATCGCGCTAAAGGGGTGGCGGTGAAGGAGGTGGAGGTGGAAGTGTAGGAGGTGGGGGTGGAGGAGGTGGATGGTGGTGGTGGGGGTGGCGGTGAAGGAGGTGGAGGTGGGGGTGGAGGAGGTGGATGGTGGAGGTGGGGGTGGAGGAAGTGGATGGTGGAGGTGGGGGTGGCGGTGAAGGAGGTAGAGGTGGGGGTGGCGGCGGGGTGGAGGAAGTGGATGGTGGAGGTGGGGTGGAGGAAGTGGATGTTGGAAGTGGGGGTGGCGGTGGGGTAGAGGAAGTGGTGGAGTTGGAAGTGGAGGTGGAGGTGAAAGTGGAGGAGGTGGAGGTGGAAATGAAGGTGGGGGTGGAAGAGGTGGTTAAGGTGGAGGAGGTGGTAGAGGTGGAAATGGAGGAGGAGGTGATGGAACTGGAAGTGGAGCAGGAGGTAGGGGTGGAGGAGGTTGAATTCAAATTCAAAGTCAAAAACTTTATGCCATAAATTACAATTGTTATTCTTTATACATATATAACTTGCTGCAAAAATAATTGGTATACAATATATTTGTTTGATAAGATGTCACAAATGACAATTTGAGAAATGTTCATTTAATTCTATCTTGAAATTACTGAGGTTAGTGATGTCTTTAACATTATGAGATAATAGGTTCCAGGTCAGGGGTCCACGTATTAGCATTTGACGTGTCCCTATTTTCGTGTCTGATCACTTGACATAGAGAGAATTTACCTGATGTGTTCACTACAGTTTATATGGGCAGGATCCATCGTGGATATTGCCCATGAATGATTTTATGAATGAAAACACACGTATCATAACTGCATTTGGCTTGGACTTTTAACTATTTTAATTTTAGAATACGTGGCGTGATGTGATCGAACTTCCTAACATTATCCAATGCAACTCTTGCAGCAAAGTTTTCTAGTCTTGGTGTTTTCTGCATTAGGATTTTGTTAGCTGAACCCCAAACATTTAAGCAATAATTAATGATGCTCAGAGATAGAGTTTGTACAACCGTGATTCTTGTTTTTGTAGGGATTTAATTTTTTATATGATTATGATATATCAGTGTACCCATTACCTATGTATGTTATCAACACAGCCTTCAAATGTCATATATCTTTCTAACTGTACTTCTAGGTTTTTAACTGATGTGCTTGGTTTAATTTGGCAGCTTTTGAATTATATGGTTGTGTCTATGTGAATTTAGCTAAATTTTGCCGACTACCTTGTTACGATTCCGTGATTCCAAAGCGACGGGAAAATACCAGCAACCAGAGTGGTGTTAATGATGATCGTTATATAAAATGCGATTACAGGTAGACTATCTTTAATAAAGCGCAAAGCAATACCGTCTGCTCCCACCGCATTTGTTTCGCGGAGTTGTTCTATTATTACGATAATAGTTTCAACGTCTATTGGTTGTGGTCTGAAAACATTAGTTC
>BOPN01007912.1:23049-28049 GCA_017312705.2 Penaeus japonicus | reverse complement strand
GTCGAATAGCCCGATAAACAAAAGTTTGACAAGATTTAAAGTGAAGAAATGAGGATGGTTGAGAGAACGAGAGTGAGAGTGAATGAGAGAAAAAGAGAGAAAGCGAGAGAAGGAGAGAGAGACAGAGAGACAAAGGAGAGAGAGAAAAAGAGAGAGTGAGAGTGAGTGTGAGAGTGAGAAAGAGAGAAAGAAAGAGAGAGAGAGAGAGAGAGAGAGAGAGAGAGAGAGAGAGAGAGAGAGAGAGAAATCCGAAACTCCTAAGAAACTTCTCTTTCGAGAATATTACCATCTTCAAGGAGATAGCCTAAAACTTTGTTTATTTTTGTTATTCGTAAATATCCACTTTAAATGCACTTTGATCTTACTAAATGAAGCCAGACTCAGGCGGAAAAAGGATGGGAGGGTAATGATGGTGAGTTGGTTGATGGTGCTGATGTTGATAGTGAACTTGGCTGATGGTGTAGATGGTAATGACGAGATCTGATGATGGTGTAGATGGTGTTGATGATAACAAGCGGGTTTTGATGAATGCGGTGATGGTGAACCGAGATGACGTTGATTAGATTAATTATGATGATTTATTATGATGATGATGAACTTTAATGATGGCGTCGATGGTGATAAGGGACTTTGATGGTGTTGTTGATGGTGAACCCTAATATTTTCCCCCTTTTTACTTGTTTTTCTTTACTCTTTTCTTATCAGATGATTTCTTTTATTTCCTTTTTTCTAACCTTCATTCTATCCCTTTGTTTTCTGTCTTATTGAGGCTAAATTTCGTTAATGTGATGAAAGTCAGTCCTATTGATGGTGAACCCTTATGATGATGGTGAGAGTGGATCCTGACGATAATGAACTGGTGATGACAGAAACACCGATATCATCATCTATTCATTATCATAATCAACAATAAGAACCAGGAAGAGGAGGAGGAGGAGGTGTTGGTAGTGGAGGAGGAGGAGGTGGTGTTAATAGTGAAGGAAGAGGAGGAGGAGAAGGAGGAGGAGGAGGAGGTGTTGGTAGTGGAGGAGGAGGAGGTGGTGTTAATAGTGAAGGAAGAGGAGGAGGAGGAGGAGGAGGAGGAGGAGGTGTTGGTAGTGGAGAAGGAGGAGGGGGTGTTAATAGTGAAGGAAGAGGAGGATGAGGATGAAGAGAAAGAGGATGAGGAAGAAGAGGGTGAGGAGGGTGAGGAAGATGAAGAGGATGGGGAGAATGAGGATGATGATGAGGAGGAGGAGGAGGAGGAGTAGGAGGTAGTGGAGGAGGAGGAGGAGGAGAAGAGGTGGTAGTGGAGGAGGAGGAGGATAATAATAATAATAATAATAATAATAATAATAAGGAGGAAGCGAAGGAAAAGGAGGAAGAGGAAGAGAAGAAGAAGGAGGATAAAAATCCGAACGAAGGTGATATTGATATGGCGATGTTCCGGGTCGATAAGGCAGCCGATGGCGTTGTAATTTATCATTTTATGTTTGGTTATTAATGAAGCTGATTATTCACGGTTCGATGATAATCAATAATGATGATGATTGATGACTCTAATTATAATAATGATGACGAGGATTTTTATACTTGTATCATTAGCAATACTCATAAAGATGATGGCAGTGTTAATGACAGTAGGACATTATAAGAGTAATATGTGTAAATAATGTTAATTATAGTAATAGTAATATTGATGATAAAATCATTCACGGATAAAATGATCATGTCAATAAAAGAGAGAGAGAGAGAGAGAGAGAGAGAGAGAGAGAGAGAGAGAGAGAGAGAGAGAGAGAGAGAGAGAGAGAGAGAGCAGGAGGAGAAGGAGAAGGAGGAGGAGGAGAGAGAGGGAGGGAGGGAAGAAAGGAGGGAAGGAGGCAGGGGTGGGAGGGGGAGGGGGAGGGGAGGGGGAGGGAGAGAGAGAGAGGGAGAGATGAAATAGAAATGAGAGAGAGAGAAAGAGAGAGGGAGAGATGAAATAGAAATGAGAGAAAGAGAGAGGGATGAGAGAAAGAGAGAGATGAGAGAAAGAGATAGAGACGAGAGAGACAGATGAGAGGAAGAGAGAGAGAGATGAGAGAAATAAGGAGAGTGAGATGAGAGAAAGAAGGAGAGACAGAGGAGAGAGAGAGAGAGAGAGAGAGAGAGAGAGAGAGAGAGAGAGAGAGAGAGAGAGAGAGAGAGAGAGAGAGAGAGAGAGAGGAGAGGCGAGAGAGAGAGAGAGAGAGAGAGAGAGAGAGAGAGAGAGAGAGAGAGAGAGAGAGAGAGAGAGAGAGAGAGAGAGAGAGAGAGAGAGAAGAGAGAGAGAGAGGAGAGAGAGAGAGAGAGAGAGAGAGAGAGAGAGAGAGAGAGAGAGAGAGAGAGAGAGAGAGAGAGAGAGAGAGAGAGAGAGAGAGAGAGAGAGAGAGAGAGAGAGAGAGAGAGAGAGAGAGAGAGAGAGAGAAGAGATAGAGAGAGAGAGTGACTGACAGAGAGAGAGAGAGAGAGAAAGAAAGAGCAAAGATAGGGCGAGAGAAAAGCTGCTGATTCAATTACGAGAGGAAACCGAGGCAAACTTTGTACATGTTCAAGGTATAAATTTCCGAAGTTACACCAACACTCGGCAAAATCGCGGGAGGCAAAAAAGAAAGAAAGAAAGAAAGAAAGAAAGAAAAAAAGATTTCTCCCCCGCATACGTCCCTCCCTTTGTCACCCTACTTAAACGCATTATTTCACAAAAGTAATCATACACACGGAAGAAAAAATAGTTTTTTTTAGAGACGGAAATACATTTTTCTCCTTTCAGTCACAAAATCGGGGATAAAACACAAGTTTCCCGCCAGTCTCTAGAGCAAGAAACAATTTCTTTCTCAGTCATTAAGCTCGAAAGGCATGAGTTTTCCCCTAACTGCGCGGACAAAAGACAACTTTTCCCCCGCCGGGAGGGACAAAAGGCAGAAATTTCCCCCACACTCACCGACGAAGAGCAAAATACACGCCTCGTCGCATCAATAAGTAATAAAAAAAGCTGCAATTCTCTGCAACCTCCAGGGATTGAAAATCACTCCTTGTCTAACGTCTTAATAACCGAACCGGCTTTCGTTCTCTCTTTTCCTTAAGTGTTTTCTTCCTCTTTCATTCTCTGTTGATTTTTTCCCCATTTATTTTCTTAGTTTTCGCATCACTCTTGCTTCGTTTTCTTCTGTTATCCTTTTGAATTTATTTTTTTTCTTTTTTTCTGATTTTCTTTTGTTCTTTTTCTTTTCTTTGCCTTATTATTCCCTTTCCTTCAATACTCTATTTTCCTTTATTTATTTTTTCTATCTCTTCTCTCCTTTACTGTTCTCTTTCTTCTTCGCTTTTCTTTTCCCCTAATTTCCTTTTCTGCTTTATTTTCCCACTTCATTTTCTCGTCTCTTAGAATTTCTCTTCATTTCTCTTTGTCTTATTTGCTTTTCTCTTCTCCTCTCCTCTCACCATTTCCCCTTCTATCTAATATTCCTCTCTCCTTGTTCCCTTTCCTTCAATTTCCATCTCTTCTATTCCCTTGTCTCCATGGGAATCTTTGATGATTTCAGAAAGCAGATAGATGTAAAGTCGCATTAAGAAGCGCAAAAGAAATAACAAGACAACAAAATCAAAATAAAAAACAATACAAACAAAAACAACACGATCAGAAACAAAAAACAAAAAGAACAGCAACAGAATAAGAAAAACTAGAACAACAACAAAACAACAAAAACATCAAGACAAACAACAGCATCAGAAAAAAAACATCAATAACAAAAACAACACAAACAGAAAAAAACAATAAAACAAGAAAATCATCAGAAGAAAAACAAAAACAACAACAACAACAAATGAAATAAAAAATATAAACAAAATCAACAAAAACAAAAATAAAAAACAATAAAAACATCAACATAACAACAACGAAAACAACCAAATTATCTACAACAACAACAAAAGCAATAACAAAAATACAGTAAAAGCATTAAAACAAAACCATCAAAGAAAACGTAAATTTAAAAATTAGGCTAAATAAAAAAATCCGCTAAATGACCTTCTCTTAAAGCTACGTCGCTCAACCAATTATTCACAGGTCATTAAAGGTCAATTTCCTATCCTCAGATTTTTTCTTCATTTTTGTTCTTTCTTTCATTTTGTATAATTTTCAGAAATCTTTAAATTCTTTATCATTATTATCATTATTATTTCTTTTATAGAGGAATGAGGAGAATGAGGAGGAGGAAAAGGAGGAAAAGAAAATGAAGAAAAGAAGAATGAGAAGGAGGTAAGCAAGAAAAGGGAAGGCGAGGGAGAGAATGGGAGAGAGGGAAGGAGGGAAGAGAGAGGAATAGAGAGAGAGAATGAGAACATGAGAGAAAGAGAGAGAGAGAGAGAGAGAGAGAGAGAGAGAGAGAGAGAGAGAGAGAGAGAGAGAGAGAGAGAGAGAGAGAGAGAGAGAGAGAGAGANATGTATGTGTGTGTATATATGTATATGTATATATGTATGTGTGTGTGTATGTATATATATATAGATATATATATATATATAATATAATATAACATAATACATATACATATACACACGTTCACACACACGCACAAAAAAACACAAAGCGAAACAGAACAACAACACACCGCGTGTCCCCACGTAAAGGCCCTCTCTCCCTAATTAACAAAGGACTTTAACTCGCGCAGAAATCACCGGAGGAACCAAGGAACAAGACACAGGCTAAATTACGCATTTTTTGAAGATTTAAAAGATGACTTTGGAGAAGAGAATAGCGTGCAAGTTGCATTTTCTTTTTCTGTTGCATGACGGAAGGATATTCAAAGAGTGGGAAAGGTGGAGAGCGAAGGAGATGTAGGGAAAGAGTGGGAAAGACGAGAGAGAGAGAAAAAGAGTGATAAAGACGTAGATAAGGAGAACGAAAGAGACTAAAACTAAAAGATGAACAAGTAAATAAGAATTAAAAGATAAACAAATAAATAAGAACTAAAAGATAGACAGATAAATAAGAACTAAAAGATAA
>BOPN01007912.1:5549-8049 GCA_017312705.2 Penaeus japonicus | reverse complement strand
AAAGCTGGGTGACTGGACAGGGTGAGAAATAAGTGGATTTTTGGGTGGATGGGTGGGTGAGTGTATGAGTGGTTTGATGGGTTGGGTGAGTGGTTGGATGGATAGGTGAATAAGTTGGATGGGTTTTGGGTGGATGAGTGGGTGGGTGCGTGGGTGGGTGAGTGGGTGAGTGAGTGAGTGAGTGAGTGAGTGAGTGAGTGAATGAATGGGTGAGTGAGTGAGTGTGTAGGTGTGTAAGTGAGATAGGTGGGTTTGGTGGGTAAGTTGTTGAGTGGGTGAGTGAGTGGATTGGTGAGTAAGTGGGATGGAAGTATGTTTGAGTGGATTATTGAGTGGATGGCTGATGGGGTAGATAGGTGAGTGAGTGCGTGGGTTTTGGGTGGATGGGTGGAAGGCTGGGATGGTGGCTGGGTAAGTTCTTGGATGGTTGGGTGGATAGGTTAGTGATTGAGTGCATTTTTGGTGGATGGGTAGGTGGGTGAGTGATAGGGTTTTGGGGTGAGCGGTTAGTGAGTTTTGGGGTGGGTGGGTTGGTGGGCTAGTGTATGGAAGGTTGGGTGGATAGAGAGAGAGAGAGAGAGAGAGAGAGAGAGAGAGAGAGAGAGAGAGAGAGAGAGAGAGAGAGAGAGAGAGAGAGAGAGAGAGAGAGAGAGAGAGAGAGAGAGAGCGAGAGAGAGAGCGAGAGAGAGAGAGCGAGCGAGCGAGAGAGAGAGAGAGAGAGAGAGAGAGAGAGAGAGAGAGAGAGAGAGAGAGAGAGAGAGAGAGAGAGAGAGAGAGAGAGAGAGAGAGAGAGAGAGAGAGAGAGAGAGAGAGAGATACATAGATAAAATGAGAGAGAGAGGTAGAGACAGAGAGACAGAATGAGAAAGACAGAGTGAGAGAGAGACAGTGAGAGAGACCGAGAGAAAGAGAGAGAGAACAGAAAGAGAAGAAGAACATGGAGAGAGAATAGAAAGAGAAGAAGAACATGGAGAGGGAATAGAAAGAGAAGAACATGGAGGGAGAATAGAAAGAGAAGAAGAACATGGAGAGAGAATAGAAAGAGAAGAAGAACATGGAGAGAGAATAGAAAGAGAAGAAGAACATGGAGAGAGAAGAAGTAGAAGAAGAACAAAAACAAGAAAGAAGACAAATGCAAGGCCGTTCTAACTCGTTCTAACGTGCTCACACTGACCCTAGACACCCATGCTTCTATAAACTTAGAAAAGAGTCTCTCTTCTTGTTATTTTCCTCTTTCGACCTATTATTCCTTTTCTTCTATCTTTTCTCTTATTTTCTATTCTTAGTTTTCAGGCTCTTTACTCTTTTTTTTGAAACAACAATAAAGAGGGGAAAATGAAATAGATTTAAGAAATAAGTGAAAAATGGAGAAAAGAGACGACAAAAAAAAGTAAATAAACAAATGAATAACAAGATTTTTAAGAAAACAAAACAAAAACAAAACGATAAGAACAAAAGAATTCACACACAAAAAAGAGGAAAAGAAAAGAAAAGAAAAAACAAATTCCCCTCTACCCCCCTCCCCCCCTAACTCTCAAAATGCCAATGCAAAAACACCCTCTCCCTCAGCATCGGTGTGTATAGCATCTTCACAACAGATAAGACAAAAGGGAAAAGCGAAAGAAGATAATGCTATGCCGCGAATCCTTGTCACACCGCATACTCTCAAGAAGAGGAGAGGGGAAGGAGGAGGAGGGGGGGAAGGAGGGGGAGAGGGGGAAGGAGGAGGAGAGGGCGTTGGGAGGGTGTATGGGTGGGTGGGCGGGTGGGTGGGAAAGGTTGGAAGGAGGACAGGGTGAGGGAAGGGGGGAGGGGGGAGGAAGGAAGTAGAAGCGAGGGAGGAAGTGGGGAGGGGTAGGAGGGAGACAGGAAGGAGGAAGGTCTGTGGGGAGGGGAGAGGAAGGAGGTACAAGGGAGGGAAGGAGGAGTGGGGGAGAAGGCGGGACAGAAGAGGGAGGGAAAAAGAAAGGAAATGAGGGAGGCGAGTGGGAAGGGGTGACGAGGAAAGAAGTGGGGGAGGGGGAGATGGATGACGAGGGAGGCTGGAAGGGAGGGAGGAAACAAAAAATAAAGTAAAGGAGTGGGGAGAACAGAGGAGAGAGGAAGAGGCCGCGTGAAGAAGGAGGATAGTAGGGCAGAAGGAGGAAGAAGAGGAGACAGGAGTAAGGAGGGAGGGAGAGAGTGGAGACGGAAGGAAAGGAGGAAGGAACGGGACAGAAGAACGAGGAGAGGAGACAGGAGGAAGGGAGGTACGGAGGGAGAGGAGGGAGGGAGAGGAGGGAGAGGAGGGAGAAGACGGAGAGAAGGGAGGGAGGGGGATGTTGCCGCAGTCTCTTGGATGTAGGCTGTCCACGGAGAGTGAGACTATGTTTTCTTTGTTTTATTTTGTTCCTTCTTTTTGTTCGTGTGGTGGACGGAGGGAGAAGGGAGAGGAAAAGGGAAAGAGCGAGGTGTGTATATGTATGTGTGTGTGTGTATATATATATACATATATATATAT
>BOPN01007911.1:40000-42500 GCA_017312705.2 Penaeus japonicus | reverse complement strand
ATCCGTTAACGGGACTGCCTGTTTGGGGAAAGTATGGTCTCAGCTCAGCCAGAAAAAAGTCTATCTGTCTATTAAGAGTAAACCAGTTTTCCTAGTCTAGCTTTTAATTGTCCCTCTAAATTATACACAAAAAAGAACATACTTCAAAAGACTGTGACTAAATTAAAAGGAAAAAAGTCTTTGACTATTTTGATTCATTAAAAAGAAAGAAAGAAAAAATTGTTGGCTCTTCTTGCAAAAAGAAAAGACAAATGACAAGAGAACGAATATACATTACCACCCCCCTTATCCCCCCCGGTCCCTACTCCCCCCTCCGCGCCAAAGTATATTCTCAAAAATGAAAGAGAGAGACAAAAGGGAAAAAAAGGGCAAAGAAAACAAATCTAAGTAATTACATCTATCACCTCAAAACACCTCTCTCCCTTCCACCCACTCCCCCTCCCTTCCCCTCCCTCCCTCCCCGAAAAAGAGGAAATTTCACAAAAGTTTTAAGCAACCATTTCGTCTGATAACCCCGCGCCCCCTTTTCCATTTACACAGATATAAACATTGTCTCATTAAAAACGGGTTACGCAGCGGCGCGACCAATTCCGCTACCGTTCGTCGAAGGAGACACGCTTCCTCGAACCTTCCGTGATCGAAGTTATGTGGAACGAAAGAGGTAAAAAGGAAAGGAGAGAAACACATAAATAATTTTCTGGAGTAAAAGCCCGGTTTCCCTTGCCCTCCCCCGCCCGCGCCCCGCCCTCACCTTCTATCTCCCTCCCCCTAGGCCCCCCCCACTAAACTCATCTCACTGTGTGTACGGATACGTGTGCGTGTGTGTTTGTGTCGGTGTGTTTGCGTGTCGCCGTCAAAGTCCGCAATTATTATCATATTTATTTCGCGTTTCTTTATGTCTAAACTTTTGGATCATTATCGCGCGCGGCGGCGGGTCTTTTTGGCGGGAAAAAAATGTGTCCGGATGACCCGGCGAGAAAATCGTTTTATCTAAGAGAGTCAAGGGAGGTTATTCTCGGACACCTCCCCTCCCCCTCCCCTTTCCCACCCCCCTCCACCCACTCTCCATCTACCCTCCCCCCCTCCAAACCCTCCCCCCTCCTCCTTCTCTCCTTTTCTTCCCCGTCTGCCGTTCCCCCTGTCCCTTTTCCCTTTCGCTCCTTCCCTCACCCTTCTCCCCTCCCCTCCTTCTCCTCCTTCCGTTCCTCTCCCTTCTCATCTTAAACCTCCTCTTCTCCCTTCCCCATCTCTTTCGCCTCTACCCTTTATCCCTTTACTCTTTTCCCTCCTTTCCTTTCCTCTCCCCTTCCCCCTTCAAATATTCCCCTCTCCTCTCCTCCACTCTTCCCCCTCCCCTTGCCCTCTCCCTCCTCCTCCTCCTTCTCTTCTAAACCTCTTCTCTCCTCTCTACGTTCTTCTTCCCCCTACACTTCGTCTTCCTTCCTTCTGCCCCATCTCCTCCTTCATTTCCTCCTTCACCTCCTCCCCCTTCCTTTCCTTCTCCAACCCCCCTACATCCCCCTTACCCCCTCTCCCCCTCCATTTCCTCCTCTTCACAAATTTTTCATCGCTTAATCTTGGCCAATAGAGATTATCCTTCCAGTTGGGAAAGAGGGAGGTGGGCCAGGGAGCGAGAGAGAGAACGAGAGGGAGAGAGAGAGAGAGAGAGAGAGAGAGAGAGAGAGAGAGAGAGAGAGAGAGAGAGAGAGAGAGAGAGAGAGAGAGAGAGAGAGAGAGAGAGTGAGTGAGTGAGAGAGAGAGAGAGAGAGAGAGAGAGAGAGAGAGAGAGAGAGAGAGAGAGAGAGAGAGAGAGAGAGAGAGAGAGAGAGAGAGAGAGAGAGAGAGAGAGAGAGAGAGAGAGAGAGAGAGAGAGAGAGAGAGAGAGAGAGAGAGAGAGAGAGAGAGAGAGAGAGAGAGAGAGAGAGAGAGAGAGAGAGAGAGAGAGAGAGAGAGAGAGAGAGAGAGAACGAGAGAGAGAGAGAGAGAGAGAGAGAGAGAGAGAGAGAGAGAGAGAGAGAGAGAGAGAGAGAGAGAGAGAGAGAGAGAGAGAGAGAGAGAGAGAGAGAGAGAGAGAGAGAGAGAGAGAGAGAGTGAGTGAGTGAGAGAGAGAGAGAGAGAGAGAGAGAGAGATGATAAATATAACCATAATAAAACAAGTAATAACTAGTCGTAGCAATATAGAATAAAAATAATAATTGCGATGGTAATAATAATATTGCTAAAAATGATACTAATTACAATGATAATGATGATGATGATAATAGATAATGATAATACTACCAATAATAACAACAATGATAACAATATGAAAACATTGATAACAACACCTAAACATAGAGAATCAGTTATCATACTAGCAATCACAGTAATATGAAGAAATGAGATAATCACAACAAGAATATAATGATAGTAATTCAGCATCTATTAGTTCCTAATCGCCAAAATATGAAAATAATGGTAGTAATGATAACGAAGTGATATCAACCGTTGTGAAAATACA
>BOPN01007910.1:48342-52387 GCA_017312705.2 Penaeus japonicus | reverse complement strand
TATATATATATATACAATGCAGGTATGTTATCCAGTTTTACATGTGCTGTTATTATATCATAAATGCCTATGTGTTTTTGCATTTCTGTTACACTATTAGTGTATAGATTGTTTGTGCCTGTGACTATATTTGATTATCCATGTATGTGTATGTTAATGAACAGACTAGGGGGAAAAATGAGAATGTATGATCGTCTGTGCTCATGACGTTTTTCCAATAGTCCATCCACATTAGTCGCTGCATTTTATGGATTAATCAACAACAGTTACGTCTATGACTCCCTGAATATAGTGCAGCACAACACGATGCTTCTGAAGCAGAGCACTGACGGAAACAACGCCACTCATAACAGAGCGCACGCCTCGCCTCAAACGTCTCTGATTCGGTTGCTGCGTTGGCGAGGCGACAGGCGTGACAGATCATCTTGTCAAATACCTTCAATGGATGTCCTCCGCTGAGCTGCCTTCAGCTCATTCCCGGGAGACTGGATTCCCGATCCAGCGCTCTCTTAACACATGGTAAATACGTCAGTCCTAGGGCACTAGAAGGCAATATTCGCGTACGTGTAACCACTGGTGTTTGTGTACTGTGTTCCTGGGTTCTAACTTTCACTATCAGTGTGTTGCCATGTGGGCCAGGGTGAGCCGCCCGCGGCGGTTCTCTCTCTTCCTTATCAAGCAATCTATCTATCTTTATATGATTAACGATCTACTATCAAACTGTGGTAACACAGACTAGCCTTTGAGCTTCGTTTTAATCGAGTAATACAAACTTCTTTTCACACCCGAGAGCTTACTTGACATCGACTTGCATATCAGCGAGAAAAATACATAGTGGTAACTCAGCCACATCTGCGAAGGTCGCGTTTTTCCGCAGTTAACAAGGCCGATTTCACATTCATCTAGTCTATTTGTTTCTTGATTGCCCAAGTGATGACCCACGATTTTTTTCGGTGTCAGAAATGTATGGTGTATCCTTTATATCTCTCTGTTCGAATTGTAACAGATTTGAACGATCAAACGGCATTTAGCAATGATGATGATGGCGATAGTGATAAAGTTTCTGATGAATATCATTAGATTAATACCTCTCATATTCTCTATATAATGATAAAAAGAATATACTAAAATCCATTGAAGTTAGTACAATTAAGTTCATAACGGAATTTATAATAACTCCACACAATATACCAGCATTTAAGTTGCTGTACCGCAGACACGCCAGCCATGTCTCGGTTGTGTGCGGCCGAATTTCAAGTGCCCGAACGCGACACCGCTGCCGGTGGGCACTGCACTAGTTCACGGCCCGTGTTCCTTCGTCCCTCGCAGTCGAGCAATGGCACTCGTAGCTCTGGGAGTTGAAATCACTGCATCCCAATTGGAAACTAGCGTTGACGGGGCAAACCTATCAGTAACGTAATAAACCCATCTATCCTGAAATATGAAGTTTATCCCAAAGCCACAAGATTTATGAAGTGGACTTCAGCGAATTTACATATGTTGCTGTTATGATTAACTATTACGAATAATAAGATACTTTCTTGTGAATATCGGGTTAACAAACTAAAGAGTTTTGATTTTAGAATCAATGGTGACTCTTCAAAATGAGCAAGATACTACAGAAACGGATGAAAAGTCATCCAAGAATGTGAAAAGACAGTAATATACTACAATCCCAGTAATATTTAACGAAAAACATAGAGTGACAAATATATGGTACTTCTACACCTGATCCCCATGAACCCTTGGAGAGGCGAAACGAGAGATATGGAGAACTTAAATTATCAGGTAATTATTTCATATTTGAAAAACACTATACACTGTCGTCTTAAAAATTATACTAATCGTCAAATTATTTTCTAGATTAAAGAAGACAGAACAACATGAAGAGAATGTTTCAAATTCTCCCTTGCCACATTACATGTAAATGATAGCCAAAACACAACAAACCCAAAATAGCCATAGAAAAAACATACATCTTTTCATGTCGTTAGGTACTAGCTATATTTCTAGAAATGTCAACCGACATCATAGTGCCCTCCAAACAGGTGGCACCGCAGTTCACACTCACCAGCGTCCTCCAAACTATGTAGGAATATGTGACTGGGAAAAAGAGCCAAGACTCTGACACCTAATCTTATGTTGATAACGCCCAGATAACCATTATCTAGGTGTGTGTGTGTGGGGGGGGGGGGGTACGGGAGTGAACTCATACGCATGCATATTTGCACATGCAGACATACGAACACACACCAATAGTATTTTCATTGTATCTCGTATTATTTTACTTTCATTGATATTATTATTATGCTTGTTGTCATTATTACTTCTATCATTATTATCATTATCTATATCATTCTCATCATTACCAACCTCCTCATTATCATTATTATTAATTTTCTTTTTATTGTCATTATCATCATTATCATTGTTCTTTTCATTATTATTATCGTTATCATTATTGTCAGTATCATCATTATTATCATTATATTATCATCAACATTGTTATTATCATTATTATCATTATTGCCATTCTCATCATCCTTATTATTTTTGTTGATATTATCATTATCATTGTCATTTCCGTTATCAATATCATCATTAGAATTATTTCCACCATTACCATTATCATTGTAATTGTTATCATTATCATGATAATCATCACTGTCATTATCATCATTATTACCATCGTTATTTCTATTGATATTATCACATTATCATGATATCTATTTTCACCATCATTATCCTTACCATTATTATGACCATCATGATCATTATCATCATTTCTATCATTATCATTATCATTATTATTATTATAATCATCATTGTAATTACCATTACCGTTATTATTCTTATATTTGTTATCATTGTTATCATTATCAGCACAATCATTGCTATCATCATTACTATTATCATTATTATTATCATCATTAGCATTATCGTTATCATATGTTAATGATAATAAAAATCATTATTACTATTACTGATAGTGATTGTAACCCGGCGGAGAAGTTCCAAGCATTCAATCGCTGCCGCCAGATGTCACCCGGTGGAGATTCCATAGTCGTTCTCATGTCGACGAACTTCTCGGGGTGGCCCGAAACTACACTTGTCCTCAGAGCAAAGGCTGGAGGTCAGAGTTGTGTGCTCTGCTGTTCTGACTTAATCATTGCTTGTCTTACTTTCTCTGGTTTCTCTCCGTCTTCCTCTTTTACCCTTTCTTATATTTACAGTTTGTATGGTGACTCAGGCAACCTTAGAATAACTCTCACCGCCCTAGAGGTTCCGGCTAGCAAACACAGCTGTAGTCAGGAACCAGGTGCAGCTGGAGGCGGAAGAGGATACTGGGAAGCAGGAAGTCTCAAGTCATGACTGAATGCTATTGATATAGCAAAGCTTAATCAGTGCTTTAGGGCCCATAATAAGCAATGTCAGGGCCTTACTATGATAGTGATGGTGATAGTAATAATGATAATTTAGATAAGGATTATGATAATAATAACAATAATGATAATGATGATGATAACAATAAAGATAATGATAATAATTATTATCATTATCATTATTATTATTATAATGATAATAACAATAAAGGTAATGCTGATTTGATAATAATAATGATAATGATAATAGTACTAATAATACTAATGAGGATAAAGATAATGATGATAACAACAATAACAATAACAGTAACAATATACTAATGGATCGACCAAAAGGTATGATTACAACCAGGAAAGAGTAATCGAGAACAGAGAACGTAGGAGGAGTCTGTGGGATTTCAAATTACAGCATGATCAACTGATTGAGACAAGACGACCGAATATCAGAGTTTTTTGTCTTGAAAATGTATCATTGATGTGGCAATATTGGGAGAGACGAGAGTTCGAGACAAGGAAATAAAAGATTGAAAAATATCCTATGATAATCGCAAGAATGATCATAATAATTATTAGATTATGATATCGATATTGATGATAATGAACATATGGATAGTAACAAAGATGAAAATAACAGTAGTAATAATAATGATAGCAACATTAAT
>BOPN01007910.1:15842-18342 GCA_017312705.2 Penaeus japonicus | reverse complement strand
TGTTGCAGGAGTGTCCCTGAACCTTCGCTCTCCGTGAGTCACAGAACGCGTCACGAAATCCAGGCTGTGATTGCGCGCAGATGATTTTTCACTTGTGAAATATCCCATTACAAGCAGGTTCAACACGAACTGAAGGCCTTGAAAATAGATGTAAAATGATTTAGAAAAAGAAAAACACTTTGCGAGAATGAATAATGGCACACTCAGGCGCCCGCATGAGTGTGCAATGAGTTTGTGTGTGTGTGTGTGAGAGAGAGAGAGAGAGAGAGAGAGAGAGAGAGAGAGAGAGAGAGAGAGAGAGAGAGAGAGAGAGAGAGAGAGAGAGAGAGAGAGCAAGAGAGAGAGAGAGAGTATGTGTGCGTGAGGGCAGTCTGCCACCCACCTCGGTTTTGCTGGCTGATCTGCCGGATAACTCTGGCGACGTGGTACTCTTCTTCGCCGCGAACCGGCTGGACTGCCACCGCCGCCGCCAAGCAGAGAGCGACAGCCAAGATCATCTTCCCACAAGTGCTTGGATCTGGAGAAGGAAAGGAAACGAATCATGATTAAAAGGCTTGCAATCCTGCCATTCAAATATCAGCGGGGAAACAGGAGGCCCTTTCGTGATGCCATTAGCAATTCTAGAAAACACAGATACGTATATAGTTTAACATAGGAAAAATCATAGCACTGCTAACATATTCACGGGTTTCTTGCTGGAAAAGAACAAAGAGTCTATTCGATTCTTGATTATCATATTTTAATCTTTGATATGGCCCGGTATATATACATTTTTTAAAAACCTGTTACTCTTATCACTACATCTTCTAACATGATTGATAAAAGCAGACTCAAATTGTCTAGTCTCGGTTACTCCAGGTTTGTACTTGATCTTCGCCAAACAAGAACTTGAGTGACTCCGTTTTTGCTTGTGCTGACGCAAGGCCCGGCCGGAGTGTTGAGATCACCAGGATTCGTCCTGACCTTCATGCTCCTGGGAAAGCCAGGTTGCCTCACGTAAGTGTATCTCCGGGTTGGGCTTTCGGCGACCTTTGGTTTGTGGAGGGTTTGGAAGAGGATCCAAACAGTGACACAAGTTAAATAACGTCTATTATAAAGCATATTTATTCTATGTATTCTACACTTCACATTATCCCACTGAGAAACAATAGTAATGTTAATGGATATACTGGAGGCGATCGGTTTGAAACATAATTCTAGGTTGATGTGTCTTAAACGGAGTCGATTTTCAATGAAAGTTCCAGCATTCATTTATCATTGATGCTGAAGTAAGTGCGGGGATTTATATCATGCTCAATCCCTGTTAACAGTGATTAATCTTGGCAAAATCCCCCTTTATCTTTATCGCCCACTGAATCGTATATGAATAAGATATACTGTAATGCGACAAGAAGCAATATCCCAACACGAGAAGGAATGTCAAAGAAGTTTTCATGTATGAAATTTAGAGCAATAAAACACATCAATATTCTTCCCACAGCTGATGTGTATTACAGGACGCGTTATTCCCAAACGATGAGGAGTATCGATGCTTACCAAGGGAACAATGTTCAGTCGCTGCTGGTCTGGAGTTTGAACGCACAAGCACTGCACCCCGCCGGACGCCACACGCCTTTTTACGTGCAGCTGCAGACCGGATGCCGAGTGTTGCTGCGCAGAATGACTGCAGGCTTACGGTTAATATCATTAGGGTGTTTTTTTTTTTTTTTTTTTTTTTTAGTTATGATATTTAGTGTTACATTGAAAAGGTGTTGAGGGCATCATTACTGCATTTTAGTTTAAAATTTCTAATAAACAAACTAGTTTCCTCTTTCGTATGCAGCAAAAAAGAAAAAAAAATAGAATACCTATTTTCATTAGTATCATCACTATCAATATCATTATTACATATCTCATTTTAATTATTTCCGAATGTATGCAATATAATGTTCATGAAATCGGTGTCCAGCATATCCTATACTAGGAAAAAATTACAGTTATTTGGGATTTCCGTGAACCAAAGCAACTAGGAAATAGAACAGTGGTATCATGAAAATGCAAAACGTCATTGATGGTAATAGGTAAAGCGATTTCAAATACAAGTTCCTTTTCATAACGTGAAACAATAATCTTTAAAAAATCAGAAAAGTCCAACGTCAGAAAAAATAGAAATATACACATTCAAAAAACAATATAATAAAACTATTTGTTGTCCAGAAATAAAATTATAACAAGCAAAATGAAACTATCGCAGTTACCTTTGAAGTTCTTCCTCATAAAGCAGAATCATTTAATTTGATTATGTGTGTGTGTGTATATATGAATATATATATATATATATATATATATATATATATATATATATATGTATGTATGTATGTATATATAAATATGCATATACAAATATATATATAAATATAAATATATATATATATATATATATATATATATATATATACATATATATATAGATAGATAGATAGAGAGAGAGAGAGAGAGAGATACATATATGTGTGTATAT
>BOPN01007910.1:12500-14454 GCA_017312705.2 Penaeus japonicus | reverse complement strand
TCTCTCTCTCTCTCTCTCTCTCTCTCTCTCTCTCTCTCTCTCTCTCTCTCTCTCTCTCTCTCTCTCTCTCTCTCTCTCTCTCTCTCTCTCTCTTCTCTCACTCTCTTTCTCTCTCTCTATATATATATATATCTTTCTATCTCACTGTCTCACTCTCTCTCTTTCTCTGTGAGATGTACTCACACAAGGTTTTTGAGCCAAAGATGGGTGGTTCTCGATTCCTTGACTAGGGTTCAACGGCAGACATAGATATGTGAATAATTACTTGGGTTGCGGTGGTTTATTGGACTTGTCTCGATAGGCTGGTGTGTTTCTCAGCAGCTACTTCCGGTCGGAGGTGAGTGGTGAGTGACCGGTAGTAAATTCAGAAGCGAGTGAGGGTGAGGGCAAGCCAAGTCAAACGTTTTATACCCAGTCTTGCCGGGTCGGCTACAAAGAGATTCCTGGTCGGCATTTCCTCGTCCTCCACGTGGGCATGAGCAGAGTGCCACGTGAAAAACAACCTATCCTCAAGTGGCACTTGAAATACTTCTCACATGTAGCTCGGCCGCCTACTTTAACTTGTCCTCAAGCCGTTAAGCTGAAGTCGTCCTTGAAGGGCGAACATTTCGTCCAGCCTTGCATAGCTCAGGTGAACTTCAAGCTCTGGTGGGGATGTCCGCGCGTTCTAGTTAGCGCGTTCTCGTTGTCTCACGTCCCGGATGTCGGCGTGTCGGATTCCATATTATTCTGTCCTTGATTTTTTGTGGTTTATTTGCAGGCGGGCCTTCCATGTTATTGATTGAAGGTGTCCGGCTGTCGTCTTTGGCGGATGCTACACTCGTGACTGCTGGGAAATGACAGCCATGCTCTCTCTTCTGGGCGTTTTTGGCGTCTGCTACAGCTGAGCTTCCGAACCGTAGTGTCTTGGGCGACCGCATTCCGGGCCTCGTTTCGTGGTTCTTGGCGGGCTGTGTATGTTTGATAACCTTATGCATACAGGGCCAAAGGGAAGAAAGAAAGAAAGACGATCAGAGACTGGGGGAGGGGTGTGTGCATAAATATATAAATATATTTTTTCTTTTCTTTTCTTTTCTTTCTTTCTTTTTCTTTTTTTTTCTTTCTTTCTTTTATTTTTTTTCTTTCTTTCTTTTCTTTTCTTTTTTCTTTCTTTCTTTTCTTTTCTTTTCTTTTTTTCTTTCTTTCTTTTATTTTTTATTTCTTTATTTTCTTATCTTTTCTTTTTCTTTCTTTCTTTCTTTTATTTTTTTTCTTTGCAGTTTTTTAATTGATTTAATTTTTCCTAATAAAGATAGATAGAGCTTCTCAGGTAGAGTGGGACAACAGTGACAACCTACAAAGCTTTACTTAAACCACTCGAAGTCCAAGAATAAATATTAGAGAATGCTACAAGGCATTGAAAAGTTGTGGAAATAACTATCAAATCGTTGAATTAAAAACTGAATTCATTAATCGTTTACGCCATGACACAATCACAGTGTCAAGTATGTCCGTGAATAAATGAATGCAACAGTAAGAGAATATATTGTTAGTTTATAGAAATACAATGCTAATAACTATCCACTTTTACTTGCGACAAATTAAGGGCGATAAAAATTATTTTGAAGGGAGCGTCGTCCTACAGAATTACTATGAATTCGTTCATTTTCTGCAATGACACAATCGCAGTGTTTAATTGTTTGTGACCAGAAGCGTGGATTGAGTTAATACAAACTGAGAAGGGTAATCAATGCGTCTACAGTGAGGAATGAGTCCGCGAGTTGAAAATGAAAGCGAGTGACAGAGAGTGTATGAGTATATGCATGAGTATATGAGTGAGTAAGATGTATTATTTGGAGATCGTGTGGCATTATTCCTTGTAAACATTAAATGAAATGAATATTTTTACTAAAATTAACATTTATTGTTCGTATTTCGTAATAATAAGCTAGTACAATATAATCGACCTCATAGA
>BOPN01007909.1:27531-32531 GCA_017312705.2 Penaeus japonicus | reverse complement strand
GAGAGAGAGGAGAGAGAAAACAGAGCGGGAGGGGTAAGCAAAATGCTATTCAAATTTACACGATTATAGGTTTATATTACCGAGTGACTATTAGAAGGAAGCATGTATGAACAAGTGAACCTGATAAAGAAGTCAGTGAACATATCAAATGGAAATGGAACAGAAATCGATAGTTTTGTTGCGTGTAGAGACTTTCCAGCACTTTGATCGCGTAGTGGGAGGGTGCTATCTACTCATCCATGCATATAATAGCTTTTCATATTCCCTTAACAACTAAACGGATTACAAAACCAGGCAAGAGAAAAGGCTAATTTGAGAAAGGGAATCTATTTATTGAATCTCAACCGGATAATATAATAACTGTGAAGACATTACGTATTTGTAACAACAATAACTGGTTGTCTTGGAATGTTGACGCCCATCTTGGCGTCTTAATGTATGCTAAATACAATGTCTGTCTCAGTCTCTTCTCTCTCTCTCTCTCTCTCTCTCTCTCTCTCTCTCTCTCTCTCTTTCTCTCCTCTCTCTCTCTCTCTCTCTCTCTCTCCTAATTTATCTTCTTCTTCTGTCTATCTCACTGACAGTATTTTTTTCTCTCGTTTTCTGTCATTATTTTTCTCATTATATCTACCTTTCTTGATATTTGATTCACTTGTCAAATTACTGTACTGCACTGTTGAAACGGAACTGATGCAGAAGAGAAAACTGATATTTTGTGCACCGCTGGCTTATGGCTTCATCTGACACCGCCGAGTCTGAAGGTCTGAAAGCCACTTCAATCATCATCAATGCCTCAGATTCTCAACATGTTTAAAGCTCGACCGATCAGTTTCCATAAGAAGTATGCTTTTCCTTATTTTGGGTGATCTAAATGTCTAAATGATGACTTTGCTGATCTTGCTCTTGCAGTTGCTAATCATTAGCTCACTTCAGTTACGTCAAAATGAAGGAGTCTAAAGTCAGAATTTATTGTGATCGAAAATATTTCACCTATGAAGATTTGGGATAAGATACCCGACTTAATTTACTCCATATATGATAATGAATACAGATAACTAGATATTCTTAGCAAAGCTTTCATGACTGTGCTTCGATTCTCACCAATGTAGTTGGTCAACTTTATGCAACTTGGATTGCAGACGAAATTTCTTAAGAAATTAATTTAATAAACAATTTACAAGAGTCTGTCAGAAAAGTGTCTGGAAAAGACTGGTTGCATATAATGTTACAAAATTAGTATGAGAAAGATATGCTGATAACTTCTAATTTTACAAAAAAAAAAAAAAAAAAAAAAAAAACAATTATAATTCATTCTAAGGACACTTAAGGTTTTGAGGAAAACTGTACCCTGTAAAAGTTCCTCAAGATATAGTTATGAAAACGTTGTACCGAACTTTCGCTATTGTTGGTAAAAAAGATATAAAGAAACCTAAAAATGCCTCACAGTAATTTCCCGGCCCCAACCAGTTAGTACAGTGAATCAATATAGATAAACCCTCCTCTCTGCCTTCTGTTCAAAAAGGAAGTAAGTAACCTAGATAATATCCGATGTGTATCGATTTTGATAGCGCTGTCTCAATTATTGAAAAATAGTATGGCAATACTGCAGAGGGCACACAAAGACCGGTGAACTGAGCTCATTGTGACAAATGGATAAAAAGGGTATAAATGGGACTGAATAGTTCCACAACACAAGAGATGTAATTGTGGAACTATTCAGTCTCATTTATGCCCTTTTTACTAAGACCTGTTTTCGAAAACATATGTTCACTGAAACTTCACTACTAGCTTACCTCTTGAAACATGTAAGAACAGGTTTCTTTCTTACTATCATGATTTTATCTTCATTCATTAATGGTGTGAGTCGAAGAAGTTCTCAGCGATAGTTTCAGAATCATTTAAAACATGGCATACAAATTCACGTAGTTACGATTTTTTATTCGATAAAGTCTAATGATATGTCATGATATATGAATGGAGATCTATTCGTTCAGTAAGCAGACGTTTCCAAATATTTATAAGCAGGCAATATAGAAAACAATATATGAAAAAGAAAATCATGATATGCTACTAAATGCAAAGCAGAATTAGTGTATGTTTATAAATATCATATTAAGCACAGGTGTTCAGATTTTTTTTATGAGTCTCGGATTCTATTGGCTCTAAACTTAGTTAGGTATTGTCTGATGATAAACGGAATAGCTAATACCTTACAGAAAAAAGTACCAGAATTGTGTAGCCGACATGACGATATCAGCAAAATTAGATTTTAAAAAATGCGTTGACTAAAATTGAAGAAAGAGATATATCATGGTCTTAAGAATAGTAAAACCGGTTGTTCGATTGGTTAATTACATTTACAACTGTAATGAGTGATGTGAAAACAAAAGAAATTCTAAGACTTTATCGTTTCAGGACGATCTCGGAGTAAAATCTTTAAGAGTTAAAGAGTTAACCAACTCAGTGGTATTCCTTACCTCTGTGTATCCTGATAAGCTTAAGAGCACCAGAATTAGAGATGTTAAATTGGAGTATACAGCTACTGATGCCCTTTTCACATCCTCTGGTAATCTATCGTTAGTCATATAAGTTCTACACTTTTGTAGTATCACTGAATATGTCATTTGATGCACTATTTCAAGTATAAAATGTTTTGAATATTTTGTACACTTTTTCTTTCTCTCTTTTTCTCTCTTCCTCTTTCTCTTTTCCCTCTCTCTGTGCCTCTCGCTCTCTCTCTTTTTCTCTTTCTCTCCTCTCTCTTCTTCTTTCTCTTTTTCCTCTCTCTGTGCCTTTCTATCTCTCTCTCTCTCTCACACACACACTCTCTCTCTCTCTCTCTCTTTCCCTCTCTAATTTGCTCCACTTTTCTCTGCAATTTTTATTTCTATTTTTCTAATTCACTCATCCTCTTCTCATCTCTAATATGCCTCTCTCCCTTTCTCTTACCCCTTCCTCTCCATCCGTCTATCTATTTATCTAATTTTCTCTCTCTCCGATATCTCTCCTTCTCTTCCATGTCCCCCTCTCTGTCTCCTATAAACACTCACACAAAATTCATTCAGAAATTCAAGATGATTCTTTTTCCTTTGTGTTTTAACTTTGAACAATTCTTTTCCATCCACCCAAGGATCGGCCAGCTTCTGCGACCAGTTCATACCGAGGGAGGAGTTCTACATCCACTCCCCTGGATACCCCAACAATTATCCTGCTAAGTACGTCCAATGACATTTCTTTCGTTGCATGTGTAGATCACTGTATCAGTGCGTTCAGGCAAGGCGGGTGAAAGAAGAGGAAAACCTAAGTCTTCATTCTTTGCGGAAGCGAAAGTTTAGAGCTAGCAATAGGATAATGGTTGTTATAATAATGAATAAGATAATTAAGGTTTATGGTCTGGCCATTATCTCGTTTTCTTTATTGTTATGACCATCTTTATTATCTATAATAATCATGCTTACAATGATAAGACTATTAACGATATAACTTATGTTGACAGCAATAGATATTAATATTGATATCAATATTGATAAGTGTGCATTTTTCATCGCCATTTATACATCTAGGTATCTAAACACACACACACACACACACACATACATACATACATATATATATATATATATATATATATATATATATATATATATATATATATATATATATATATATATATATATGTACACATACATGTAAATGGATGTACATATATATTTACATATGTACATATATGTATTTCTTTATATATATATATATATATATATATATATATACATATATATATATAGATATATATATATATGTATATATATATATATATATATATATATATATATATATATATATATATATATATATATATATATATATATATATATATATATATATATATATATATATATATATATATATATATATATATATATATATGTATATGCATACATATATATACATATATGTGTGTGTATTTGTTAATGTTTTTTCTTCTCCTGATATATATTTTTTTTCTTTTTTCTTTTTTTCATTTGTATAAAAGAAGATCAATAAATCTACATTTGATAAATTATGAGCGGTAACTTGTTTTTGTCAGCCTAAAAGTAGTTTATTTATCATATTGCACGTTTTATAAAGTTTAAATTTGCAACTATGTAGTATTTAAATTTATCAAAGGATATTGCATGCCCAGTTGTAAATCATAATTTATTCTAACGAATATTAGCGTAATCAAGGAACTTGGGCATGGTTTACGATATCGTAAGCACGCGCAGCCTGGTCGCGCATGTCGTAAGTCGAACTGGGAACTCTGAGGGTCATACTTAAAACTTTTAACCGTCCTCTCGTGACGTCACAACACCTCGTAACTTAAGGGTGGTCCCGAGCTCTCGCAATGGTGTGAACCCAGAAATAAGTTGTGCTAGTTCCGACTTGTGCAAGTGAGACATGTATAAATTTTATTGGCCAATTTATATAATTTATATTTATAATTTTATAAATTTAAAATTTATAATTTTATTAATTTAAAATTTATAATTTTATACAATTTTAAAATTTAAATTGATATCTATATAGATTTTATATGGATGTAAAGATTCAGAGACAAACAACAGGTTGATAGGCCGGTGGCGTGGTCGCTCACCACGCATCCGCAGTGACTTTAAGGGCACTCGTGTCTTCCGGCAGCCTGACCTGCAGGTACCAGATCTACCGTCGACACCCGGACTACTGCGGCGTCGCCTTCACCGTCCTCCGACTCGACCTCGCGCAGCCGCATCCTCTTGCCGACGCCGGGAGGAACAGCGCGGACGAAGGGCAAAAGAACAGGACCTGCGGAGGGGGGGACGCCCTGGTCATCGAGGATGCCGTCCACTGCGGGAGGTACCAGCGCGGAAAGACAGGTTAGTGGCCTTGCTCGCTCTCTCTCTCTCTCTCTCTCTCTCTCTCTCTCTCTCTCTCTCTCTCTCTCTCTCTCTCTCTCTCTCTCTCTCTCTCTCTCTCTCTCTCTC
>BOPN01007908.1:47500-52422 GCA_017312705.2 Penaeus japonicus | reverse complement strand
GGAGAATGGGATGGGGGGAGAGGGGAAGGGAGGTGGTGGTGGAGGGGGAAGGGAGGGAGGAGGAGGCAAGATGAGTAGATGGTGGGGGGGAGAGCGATGGGGAGAGGGAGAGGGGGAGGGAGAGGTAGAGGGAGAAGAGCGAAGGGAGGGGGAGGGAGGGGAGAGGAGGGGCATGGCGGGTAGAATATGGAAGAGGTTGGGGGGGGGGGGGGGGAGAGAAGGAGGCAGGACGGTTGGATGATGGAAGAGAGGGGGGGGAGGGGAAGGGAGGGGAGGGGAGGGGAGGGGAAGGAATGGGGGAGGAAGATTCAAAAAGCGATGTAAGAAGAAAAAAGAAAGAGAGTTAGGGAGAGGGAGGGAGGGAGCTAGGAGGAGGAGGAAGAGGAGGAGGAAGAGGAGGAGGAGGAAGCGAGGTAGGTGAACGATAGAGGAGAGAAAGGGGAGGGGAGAGAGGAAGGGAGGGGAGCCTAGGGAAGCGAGGTAAAGATGGAAAGAAGAAAGAGAAGAGGGTTATGAAAGGAGGGACACGGTGTTCGATAGAATATGAATAGAAGAAGGGGACTGGAGGATAAAAAGGGAAGGAGAGTAGAGGGATGATGTCCCACAGATTGGAGAATAGGAGATAGAAAGATATAACAGAACAGAATTGTAGGAATGAAGGGAGGATGGAAACAGGTGGGGAGGATGAATAGGAAGAGGAGGAAATAGGAGGAGGAGGACGAAAAAGAATAGGAGGAGGACATATAAAGAGACGAGGAAGTTGAAGAAGAACTGGAAGAGGAGAAGGAGGGAGTGGAAGAGGAAGAAGTAAAGGAAGAGGAAGAACAAGAGAAAGAGGAGGAAGAAGATGAGGAGTCGGAAGAGGAAGAACAGAAGGAGGAAGCGGAAGAGGAAGAGGAAGAAGGTAAAGAGGAAGAGGAGGAGGACAAAGCGAAGAAGAATAGGAGGGGAAAGAGCTTACTTTTAAGAAAAGAAAAGAAAAGAAAAAAAAAACGAAAGGGAATGTAGGACGAATCTAATAACAGAGAAAACGCGTCCGATGAAGTATGAAAATTATATTTCTATGTCACGTAAAAAACAAAACAAAACCTAAAAATGAAAATAATAAAAAAGAATAATCGATCAACACATTAACCCTCATTTCAACTGAATTAAGCCAAAGAGCGTTGTGGAAAACCGAAAGAATAAAAAGGATAATGCGGGAACCAATATTTACTAAGGAAAGAGAAAATGCAAGATGCCTTTTTACAACCATTCTGAAGATTTTCAAATTTCTTTTATTGGGATTTTCGTTTTTTTTTCACGCAATGGGAAATATATAGTAGCAGTACAAACATACATATATACAGAAGAAGAAGAAAAAATATATGTCCATGTACCCCCTTACATGCACACACAAATTATGTGAGTGTATGTTTAATGTGCATATTTTCAATTTGCATTACCTCATCCTATTTTTACGTCTTTCAACATCAGACTGAAAAATCATATATATCTCGCTTACCTGACCAGTAAAATAACTGGATGTCAGTCTGTATACACGGATATTGACGCAGTTTCTCTACATGAACAATTTGACATGAAATTAATTTTTCCCAATAATCAATATCCTACTTGCTTTGTTGACTGAGGCTGTTGTGGTAATAATTAGATAAGGGGGATATTGGAATTACAATGTATTGTGTATACATATATACCCCCCCCCCACACACACACACACAGTACACACACACTCCTCTCTAAGCTCCATCCACTGCCAAAAACTCCTCTCTAAATCAAAACGGCAGAGTCTCCCCTCTGACATCAACGTCCGCGGCAGATCTACACAATTGCTTGAAAACAACAACCATGTCGCCAGCCAACAGACAGGAAACCATGAACGCGAAATATTTTACAACACGATTTCCCAGAGCGGAGATTCTTACGGTGGATTATTTGTGTTAAAACAACGGTTATCTTTTTGGTTTATTTTATTTTATCTTCGATGACTGGAAGGGAGAGATGGGGTGGGATTGTATAGGGAGGGATGAGGGTGAGAGGGATGGGGAGAGGGAAAGGGAGAGAAAGAGGGAGAGGGAGAGGGAGAGGGAGAGAGAGAGAGAGAGAGAGAGAGAGAGAGAGAGAGAGAGAGAGAGAGAGGAAGAGAGAGAAAAAGAGAGACGTAGACAAACAGAAAGAAAGCGAAAGACAGGGAGAGAGAGACAAACAGACAAACAGAAACATCGAGAAGATGTAGTAGAAACATTTAACAAAAAAGAAAAGAAAAAAAAAAAGAACAGTATGGCTCTGACGTAAAGGTGAAATTCGCTCGTCAGTGTTTTCCAATTCTAAAGAAACAATACACGGACTCGATAAAAGATTTTGTCTGACTTGCCCTACACGGGAAAGGGGAGAGGGGAGGGGGGAGGGGGGAAGGGGGAGGGGGGAGGAGGGAGGAGGGCGAAAGGGGTGAAGGGAGGAGGAGGAGGGAGGAGGGCGAAAGGGGTGAAGGGAGGAGGAGGAGGAGGGGAGAGGAGGAGGGAGGAGGGGAGGAGGGAGGAGGGCGAAAGGGGTGAAGGGAGGAGGAGGATGAGGGGGGGAGGGGGGGGAGGAGGAAGAGGGGGCGAAAGAGGGCGGTTAGTGAGAAAAAACTCGAGTCTGAGTGAGGGTTCTTTGTCGAACCAATCTTGTTATCGACATGAATTGGGCGAAGAGGAGGGAGTGAGCGATGGAATCAGAGAGAGACTATATATATATATATATATATATATATATATATATATATATATATATATATATATATATATATATATATATATATATATGCGTGTGTGTCTGTATGTGTATGTATATATATATATATATATATATATATATATATATATATATATATATATATATACATATATAGATAGATAGATAGATAGATATAGATATAGATATAGATAGATAGATAGATAGATAGATAGACAGACAAATAGATAGATAGATAGATAGATAGACAGATAGATAGATAGACAGACAGATATATAGATAGATAGATAGATAAGTCGAGAAGAGGGGAGAGGGGAATTAGAGAAATATAAAAGAAAAGAGGAAAATATGAAAAGAAATAAAAATGATTTAGCAGGATCATTGGGGAACGAAACGAGGAGGGGGGAAAGAGGGGAGAGAGAGAGAAAGAAAATAGAGAGAGAGAGTCGAGAGAGAGAGAGAGAGAGAGAGAGAGAGAGAGAGAGAGAGAGAGAGAGAGAGAGAGAGAGAGAGAGAGAGAGAGAGAGAGAGAGAGAGAGAGAGAGAGAGAGAGAGAGAGAGAGAGAGAGAGAGAGAGAGAGAGAGAGAGAGAGAGAGACAGAGAGACAGATCGAGAGACAGATCGGGAAAAAAATAGAGAGAGTGTATTGTTCAGAGAAAGTCGGGAGAGAAAAGTTTAAAAAGAAAAAAAAGAAAAAAAAAAGTTTTTCCATGGATGAACCATAAATAGGCGTGTCTCAACCCTTAAACCATTCTTATCAATTGAAACACACATGCAAAAAACAAACAAACAAACAAACAAACCATTTTCTCTCCCCATTCACCTGTCAATCATTTGTCTCCCAACCTCTCCACCTAACCTCATACTCCATCGATATTTATCTATTTTTTCTTCGTCTTCTATCTATCTAGTTAATTATATAAATGTATATATATCTAGGCATCTATTTATCTTTCTATTTATCTATTTAAGCTATCTATCTATATATCTATATATCTATTTAACCTGTCTATGGATCTATCACTCTAAGCTGTCTATCTGTCTGTATATTTATCCATCCATATATCTATCTATATATTTATCTATATGTCTATCTATCTGTCTATCTTTCTAATCTAATCTATCTGTCTATCTATATATCTATCGATTCTGTTTGTTTGTCTGTCAGTCTTTTTGTTTATGTGTATGTTTGTTTGTGTTTGTTTGTCTATGTCCTCCTGTTCCTCCTCCTCCCCTCCCTTACTACTCTTCCTCCTCCTCCTCCTCCTCCTCCTCCTCCACCTCCACTTCCACTTCCACTTCCACTTCTACTTCTACTTCCACTTCCACTTCCACCTCCACCTCCCTCTCCCCCTCCCTCCTCCTCCTCCTCCCTCCCTCCTTTCCCCTCCCCCTCCCTCCTTTCCCCTCCCCCTCCTCCTCCCCCTCACCCCCCTCCCTCGTTGCCCATCCCCCTCCTCCTCCTCCTCCTCCACCACCACCACCACCATTACCACCACCTCCTCCTCCTCCTCCTCCTCCCCCCCCCCCCCCCTCCCCCCTCCTCTTCCTCCTCCCCCCTCCTCCTCCTCCCCCTCCCCCTCCCCCCCCCCCTCCTCCTCCTCCTCCCCCTCCCTCCTTGCCCCTCCCTCCCTCCCTCCTCCTCCTCCTCCTCCTCTTCCTCCACATCCACCATCTGCAACTCCTCCCCCTCCACCTCCCCCTCCACCTCCACCATCTCCTCCTCCTCCTCCTCCTCCTTCCTCCTCCCTCCTTGCCCATCCCCCTCCCCCTCCTCCTCCTCCACCACCTCCACCTCCACCTCCACCACCTCCACCTCCCCCTCCTCCCCCCACCACTACCACCACCACCTCCTCCTCCTCCCCCTCCCCTTTCTCCTCCTCCTCCGGTCATAATCTGGTAAATTGGTCATTCGGAGAGGCCTTTCTCCTTCCCCAATTGACCGTAACCGAACAATTAACCGAACAACGAAGACTGGTGTAAAGATTTTAATTGCTCGGTTAACACAATTAAGTGATAGAATCGGCCGGTCTGTAATTACGACTGGTGGGATCTGTTTTTTTTTTTTTTTTTTTTTTTTTTTTTTGAGGGGGGGGAGAGGGTGTTTTTTTTTTTGCTTTTTCTTCTTCGTCTTCTTTTCGTCTTTTCTGGATTTGTCGATTTTTTCTTAATCTTTGTTTTTTTTTTC
>BOPN01007908.1:32500-35000 GCA_017312705.2 Penaeus japonicus | reverse complement strand
GAAAAGAAAGAAAGAAAGTAAGAGATAGGGTGATAGAGGGGGAAAGTAAATAAAAAAAACGATAAAAATGAAAAGAGAGAAAGAGATGAAAAATGAAAGAACGAAAGAGCAAGAAAATAAGGGTACGAACCACTTACCTCACAGACTCTTCAGAAAATACCTCCTCACTCCCTCTCTCCCTTTCTCTTTCTCTCTCCCCTACCCCCCTCCCTCCCTCCCATGCCCTTTCTCTCCCCCCTACTTCCCTCCCTTCCCCTCTCTCCTTGCTATCCCTCTCCCCCTCCCTCCCTTCTCCCTCCCTTCTTCCGTCCCTCCCTTTCTCTCTCCCCTAATTCCCCCCTCCGCTGTCTCTCTCTCTCTTGTCTCCTTCCCCTCCTCCCTCCCCCCTTCTTTCTCCCTCCTCCGTCCCTCCCTTTTCCGTCCATCCGTCCCTCTCTCCTCACCCTTCCTCCCTTCTCCTTACCCACTCCCCTACTTCAGTTCCTCCCCATTTTCTTTCCACTTTCTTCACTTCCCCCTTCTGTCTCCCCTCCCTCTCCCCCCTTCCCCTTTCTCTCTCTCTTTCATTTCATACTTTCTCGCTTCTCTCCCTATCTAACTCCTTTCAATCTTCGCCCTCCCTTGTTCCCTTCATCTCTTCCTCTTTTTCTCTCCCTCTTCCTTTCCCCCCTTTTCCCTTCACTCCCTCTCCGGTCTCCCATCTCTTCCCTTACCCTCCCTTTTTTCCCTCACTTATTTACTCACTCCCTTCTCCCTTCCCCTCTAACCCCAATCCTTCCCAACATCCACACGCGCACAGACAAGCAAAAACAAACAAACAGAAACAAACACAAACAGAAACAAACACAAACAAACGAACAAAATCAAACACAAACAAACAAAGAGAAACAAGCATAAACAAACAAAGAGAAACAAGCTCAAACAAACACAAACAGAAACAAACACAAACAAATTCAAACAAACATAAACAAACAAACAGAAACAAGCACAAACAAACAAACAGAAACAAGCACAAACAAACACAAACAACCACAAACAAACAAACAAACACAACAACAACACGAAACGGTGCACCTCAGGAGTCCGCCTTTCCCCTCGTAACCTTTTCCCGCACGAGTGTCGAATTGTTGTTGTTTTTTGTTGTTGTTTTATGGCAACACAACCCCTTTCCTTCAATTTTTATCTTCTCTTTCGTGTTCCTTTATCTCTTTTTTTTCCTTCTTTCTTTCTTTCTCTTGTTCCTTACTTCTCTTTTTTTTTTTTTTTTTGTCTTTTCTGTCTCCTTTTTCTGCTTCGTTTGTGTTTTTCTTCTCCTATTCCACCTCCCGCCTTCCTCCTCCCTTTTCCTCTCGTTTTTTTTCCATTCTTATCCTTTATCCCTTACCCCCTTCTTCCCTTTCCCCCTCCCCCTATCCTCCTTCCCCTCCTTTATCCCCATCTATCTTACCCTCTTCTCCCTCTCCCCTCCTTCCCCTCTTATCCTCATCCCTCCTCCCTTTCCAATCCTACCCTCTCCCCCCCCTACCCCTCCCCTCCTGACATTCCCTCTTCCCACCAACCTTTCCTTCCTCTCTCCCCTCCTTCCCCTCCCTCACCCTCCTTCCCCTCACCTTCTTCCCATCCCTCCCCTCTCCTTCTCATCCCTCCCCTCTCCTTCCCCTCCTCATCCCACCCTCCTTCCCCCCCCCTCTCCTTCCCCTCCTCATCCCACCCTCCTTCCCCTCACCCCCTCCTTCCCCCCCTCCTTCCTTCCTTCCCCTTCCCCTCCCTTCTGTATGCATATTATTGCGATATGGCTGATGTATTCATATTTTATTTGTGTTATTTTTTTATTGTCCCCGTGTCCATTGTTCATAAAAAAGTATTGTTGATGGTGATGGTGATGGTGGTGGTGATGGTGATGATAATAGTGATAGTGATAGTGATGGTGTTAATGAAAGTGATGGTGCTAGTGATAGTGATGATGAATGCAATAGTGATGGTGCTAGTGATAGTGATGGGGATAGCGATAGTGATTGTGATAATGATGGTGCTAGTAATAGTGATGGTGCTAGTGATAGTGATGATATAGTGATGGTAATAGTGATAGTGATGGTGCTAGTGATAGTGAAGATATAGTGATAGGGATGGTGATAGCGATAGTGATGAAAGTGATAGTGATGGTGCTAGTGACAGTGATGGTGATAGCGATAGTGATAGTGCTAGTGACACTGATGGTGCTAGTGACACTGATGGTGCTAGTGATAGTGATGATATAGTGATAGTGATGATATAGTGATAGTGATGGTATAGTGATAGTGATGGTGATAGTGATAGCGATGGTGATTTTGCTAGTGATAGTGGTGGTGATAGTGATAGTGATGGCAACAGTGGCAGTGATAGTGATAGTGATGGCAACAGTGGCAGTGATAGTGATAGTGATGGTGCTAGTGGTGGTGATGGTACGTCATGTTGTAATAGTATCTACCGAACATGGTAGATAGAATTTGTTTAGGAAAAA
>BOPN01007907.1:50000-52450 GCA_017312705.2 Penaeus japonicus | reverse complement strand
TGTATATATATACATATATGTGTGTGTGTATATATATGTATATATGTGTGTGTACATATATATACATATATGTGTGTGTGTGTGTGTGTATATATGTATATATATATATTTCTTTTTTTTTCTTTTTTTATGGGGGGGGAGGTATTTCAGGTCTTAAAAAATGCAGTATTCTGTGATTGCACTAGTCTTTCAAAAAGTAGTTGAATTTCCCTTTTCACTGTTATCTAATGCAATGAATTATATTCTAGTACATTTGTATAGCTCAGACGCGAACGTATAGCTTTAGTTTTTTTGTTTTTTTTTATCATTATTAATATGTTATTATTATTTTATTTTATTATTTTTATTATTATCTCTTTTTTTTTGGGGGTGTACTTTCTTTATTCAATTTGTTTTCCTCTATTAATAATCTGAGGTTTTATATTAAAACATTACACAGGTTCACATTGTAGAGACTTAAATATCTATATCTTTTTTTACCTATCTGCTTAACTTGGTGTTCTTTTATAACGAATTTCATATTTTATGTGGTTTGTGAATATGACATTAGGCCCTTTGCTCTATTATGCAATGTTTATGTTACATAAGGACTCAAAGAAACGTTGGTAGTATTCCAGGTTTCTGATAAATTTTATTGTACATCACTTATAATTGTTTGTGTGTGTGTTTGTGTGTGTGTGTGTGTGTGTTTGTGTGTGTGTGTGTGTGTGTGTGTGTGATGGGTATAAGATGTGTCCCTACTACGACCAGTTTGTGTAAAAGGTATATATCCCAAATACTGACACTAATTTGTGTGATGGGCAACACAGGTCCCGTCGCTGGCACCCGAACATGTGGCGAGCAGAGATTGATCTAATTCCCACACATAATATATAAGGGATGATGTGAAACACGGTAGCTAAAAACATTAACAATATATTATAACTCAAGATATATATATAGAACATTATTTACAATAAGGGGCACAATATTTACACGCAAAGGGGAAGCTAAGCCTATCGCAAAGCTAATAATACCTGAGCTATAGTTATATCGATAACACTAAGGAAAACACAGACAATGCACAGTATATGAAATAAGTCACTAAAGGCACTAGACACAACTCAACCTGGAATCCTTGAGGAGGAGGTCCTCTTGACTTAAAGATCGAACTATTTCTGTCTGAATCTAATGATGACCTATTTTGAAGTGATGTCCTGGGTCACCTCGAGGGCAGAGGGTCCTGCTCGGCTCGGCCTGTGATTGGCCGACGGGGATTGGAGCTTGCTTCGAAGCCACGCCTTCCAAGCGACTCCAAATGGGCAACTAGGGCTGGTCCTGGAATTAGGAGACGATGTATTTGAGATTAACTAGAAATACTTCATTATTCTTTCTATACGAATTTTTAATTTTTATCATATACAAATAAGACCTTGATAGTGTGTGTGTTTGTGTGCGTGCGCGCGCGCGCGTCTGTAGTTATGTATTTGTTCATAAGTACATCCTTCGCCTGGACTGGATAGTAGGTAGACGACTTAAGGGTTGGAAGGTGTCGATGGCTTATCAAGTTCCTCGTCACAATATCTGATAATTCCTGTGTTTGACGTTAGTGGCATCACATAAGTATTGGATAAAGGACACTTTTTCTGCTGATATAAAGTCTGCTTCATGTTGCTGGCGGAATAATAAAAAATAAAAAAACAGCCTAAGCACTATTATTTTTGGTTTCATGTCCTTGAAAATTTAAAGATATGGATCGTGGGATTCCAAACACCCAAGAAGTTAGTAATGGTTCACAAGGTAATTAATGTACACTCACCTCGCTCAGCTACGAGCCGTGCATTTTCTGTTTTTCCCCTAGCTGAGTTATAAAGCAGATGAAATTATAATGCTATATTTGACACACACACACACACACACACACACACACACACACACACACACACACACACACACACACACACACACACATGCACGAAGATATATATATATATATATATATATATATATATATATATATATATATAATGAATGGAATGCAAAAAACACTTATCTTGTTGATAATATGGCAGAGAAACCCACTTAAGCTAAAGTGACACTAGTAACTTGTAGAAGGGGATCCCCCAATACACGGAGACATCGTTTCCTCCTGCTAGGCGGCGATCTTGTTACATTCGTCCCGAAGAATCATCGTCCCTGTTCAGCGGCGCCGAATGTAAACAAACCACCATGGAGCCTTCATATTTTGGGAATTCCTGGCGATGTTCTGTGCTAATTGTATCCATGAGCGATTTTTTAAAAGTTTCTGCTTTTATAATCCTTGTTCCTGGTGTTCCAAAGAGGCTCACTAACCCCCACTTTCTCCAGAAAAGGTTTGATAATTTCGTTGGAGAGCTCCACGGTTCCAGTCCTGAATGTTTGTCGATTAGTGAAGATTCCTTCACCAATCTAATTATCCTAATGAATTATTA
>BOPN01007907.1:37500-45000 GCA_017312705.2 Penaeus japonicus | reverse complement strand
TTATGTCAAAGAGTAAAAGTAAAGTGATGATAATTAATGACAGACCTTGTTTTGAACTTGAGATTTGTCATAACTGATGAACTTTTAGTAATAACATTTTGCTTGCTATTTGGCTAAACCTTTATATATCTTGAAGAATTTTCAAGATAACAGCAAGAAAAAAGCGTGCTGCAAAAAAGTATCTTTGTCATAATTTTAATGTACTTATATTCATTCTTTATATCTGTTAACTGGAATACCTCTCGATCACTTACTCTGAATTTTACTTCATCAAACCGAGTATATTTATTTAGACTTCCAAGTACATATATTGAGAGTTATACAGAGCTGAAACGAATGACATCACTAAATGTCGAAAATACGCAATATCCTAAAATAAGCTTAATTCATTTGTTGATTGAATATGAAGAAAAAAAAAATCACGAGGAATAAGGCTGGTATCCTGCGACAATTCCTTCCTGTACCTCTTTGGGTGGGCACGCGCTCTCCATTAGGAACCCCAGTTCTTAAACATAGATCAGGTTAGCGTATGATTTGTCCTTGTCATCCAAAGCCTTCGCTAGTGATCACACTTGGACAAATCTAGAGGACGCGCAAGTCATGGGCACGGTTGTCGTCAAAATGCGTTGCCTTGCGTTAAAAGATCTGATATCTGACACATGTGCGCGGTGACATGCAAGACTCCGTGTTTGTTATCATGCACTATGTAAGAGCTAAAAATGATATATTCTGATCTTTTTCAGAAAAGAATTGACACAGAAAATATGCGAAACCCATGTAGTTTCTTATTATTATACCCATTACTCATATAATTTCGAGAAACTTACCTTTCTGCATAAGACTAAATTTTATAGATCAACTAAATACTATGAGGGAAATACCATTAACATTTGTTCACAAAAATATGGTTCCCGCCTCTACCCTTTGTGCACGTACATATGCGGGTGGTGGGGATGGCGGGTTATATGTCCCGTTCAGTATTGATATATTCTAATATTTCACAGAGTATCAAGAGTAAGACCTCTGTCTCCCTGATAGCCATAGAATCATACTCCATGAAAGCGCCAGGAGTTGAATATCAAAACCTCCCCGTCATGCCCCACAAGCAAGCAGGTGAAACAGAAAGGGCTTCAAGAGCTTCCAAATAGCAGATGACTATCAATAAACGCTGATGGCCCTGTCCGTGATCCGTAGCAGGCGCTAATGCTGGGAATCGGCTGTTGGAGGTTTGCCTAACATGTGGCTATGTAGGTCATCACGGAGACATATCGCTGACCATTCGGGGCGAGTCATTGGCCATGTTGATGGAGGCGGCCGTGAAGGTGATGAGTTCGGTGGGCGTGAAACCGAGAGCGTTGGTGGCGGAATGGCCCACATAACGGCAGGTACAAATGTATGAGTCGCTGGTCTTGTGGAGAGATATGCGTTATGTGTGTGTGTTCATTTGTGTGAGTGTGTATGTGTGTTCATTTGTGTGTGTGTGTGTGTATGTGTGTGTGTGTGTGTGTGTGTGTGTGTGTGTGTGTGTGTGTGTGTGTGTGTGTGTGTGTGTGTGTGTGTGTGTGTGTGTGTGTGTGTGTGTGTGTGCAAACACTGACATACATGGACACACCCAGAAACACCAAAGGCAAAAGTAGTTTGATTACATTGGTACATACAGAAAAAAAACAATGACAAAAAATACTTTTCCTCCCTGCCTGCTTTTCTTCATTGACTTTTCCCTCAACATTTCTGTTGGTTAAGGTTAATCTCAGTTTCAGTTTCCAGAGAAATTCACAGGACTGATAATAAATACACTTTATTCTTTCTCAATCAAAGTAAGTTTTAACAAAGGACCATGTCATTATTAAGAATTACTATAGCGACTGATATGTATAAACTGAATTTCCTTTTTGCTAAATAGTAATTATCATTTATCATAAAAAAAAGTTCAAAAGTAAAGAACCCGGAAAATTATAATCAGAATATATATGCAATCACAGACTTGTATTGCATTTCCTCCTATTGATCATCTTCCTCTTTGAATTCATTACTACGGAAATAACTTCCTCATTTTAGATTATTAATTCATACTCATCCGTTTACATTCATGATCATGACATTCATTTATATATATATCCGTTATTACTGATACCAAAATATTAAATAAATGTATCATAGTTTCGGTCACAGCAAGGTAGCTTTCCCCTTCTGTTGCCTAGTGTTATATCCTTCCTTTTATTATATTATTACATAGCTTTCCTTGTTTCATTCTTTTATTTGTTTTTTTAGTTAATATGATGTATTCAACCATATATCCGTTTATTCCTCACTTTTTCTCTTTCTCACTCACACGCATATATATATTTGGATGTATTGCCATACCATTAGGGGGCTGTTCCTATGAAGGTCCACTAATAAGTTTGCGACTTCATTCCCTCAGATGCCAATGTAGCTAGGGTCCCAGGTGAGAATGACTATTTTACCCTGGTGAAGAATTCTTTGAGCTGTAGAGAGAGTAGTATTCAGTAGTTGGATGTTACTACTGGCTATGCTATGTTGTAGGCTATTAATGGAGTCTACATAAAAAGGTGTTCTACCTTCTAGGACACATGGTGGCATTATCTGTTACCCGAATGGATGAAGATAAGTCCCATACTGTAAAGCTGGTGCCTGCATTGTTGATGATAAGGTCAACTTATCCATCCAAGAAATATGTGATACTACCTTGAAGAGTACTGGATACTACAAAGAGGAGTGCTGGATACTACCCAGAGGAGTGCTGGATACTACCCAGAAGAGTGCTGGATACTACCAAGAAGAGTGCTGGATACTACCCAAAAGAGTGCTGGATACTACCAAGAGGAGTGCTGGATACTACCCAGAGGAGTGCTGGATACTACCAAGAGGAGTACTGGATACTACCCAGAGGAGTGCTGGATACTACCCAAAGGAGTGCTGGATACTACCCAGAGGAGTGCTGGATACTACCCAGAGAAGTGCTGGATACTACCCTAAGGCGTGTTGGATACTACCCAAAGGAGTGTTGGATACTACCTAGAGGAGTGCTGGATACTATCCAGAGGAGTGCTGGATACTACCCAGAGGAGTGCTGGATACTACCCAGAGGAGTGCTGGATAATACCAAGAGTGCTGGACAATACCCAGAGGAGTGCTAGATACTACCAAGAGGAGTGCAGGATACTACCCTGAGGAGTGCTGGATACTACCCTGAGGAGTGCTGGATACTACCCTAAGGAGTGCTGGATACTACTGAGAGGAGTGCTGGATACTACCCTAAGGAGTGTTCGATACTACCCAGAGGAGTGCTGGATACTACCCTAAGGAGTGTTGGACAGTACCCAGAGGAGCACTGGATAATACCCAGATGAGTGCTGGATACTACCAAAAGGAGTGCTGGATACTACCCAGAGGAGTGCTGGATACTACTCAGAGGAGTGCTGGATACTACCCAAAGGAGTGCTGGCTACAACCCTAAAGAGTGCTGGATACTACCCTAAGGAGTGCTGGATAAACTCAGAAGAGTGCTGGATACTACCCAGAGGAGTGCTGGATACTACCAAGAGGAGTGCTGGATACTACCCAAAGGAGTGCTGGCTACAACCCTAAAGAGTGCTGGATACTACCCAGAGGAGTTTTGGATACTACCCAGAAGAGTGCTGGATACTACCAAGAGGAGTGCTGGATACAAACCAGAGGAGTGCTGGATACTACCCAGCGGAGTGCTAGATACTACCCAAAGGAGTGCTGGATACTACCCTAAGGAGTGCTGGATAAACTCAGAAGAGTGCTGGATACTACCCAAAGGAGTGCTAGATACTACCAAGAGGAGTGCTGGATACTACCCAGAGGAGTGCTGTATACTACCCAGAGGAGTGCTGGATACTACCCAGAGGAGTGCTAGATACTACCCAAAGGAGTGCTGGATACTACCCAGAGGAGCGTTGGATACTACCCAGAGGAGTACTGGATACTACCCAGATGAGTACTGGATAATACCCAGAGGAGTGTTGGATACTACCCAGAGGATTGCTGGATACTACCCAAAAGAGTGCTGGATACTACCCTGAGGAGTGCTGCATACTACCCGGAGGAGTACTGGATACTACACAAAGGAGTGCTGGATACTATCCTGAGGAGTGCTGGATACAAACCAGAGGAGTGCTGGATACCACTAAGAGGAGTGCTAGATACTACCCAGAGGGAGGCTGGATACTACCCAGAAAGTGGCTGGATACCACCAGAGGAGTGCTAGATACTACACTGAGGAGTACTGGATACTATGCAAACGAGTGCTGGATACTACAAAGAGGAGTGCTGGATACTACCCAAAGAAGTGCTGGATACTACAAAGAGGAGTTCTGGATACTACCCTGAGGAGTACTGGATACTACCCAAAGGAGTGCTGGATACTACAAAGAGGAGTGCTGGATACTACCCTAAAAAGTGCTGGATACTACCCTAAGGAGTGCTGGATACTACAAAGAGGAGTACTGGATATTACCAAGAGGAGTACTGGATACTACCCAGAGGAGTGCTGGATACTACCCAGAGGAGTGCTGGATACTACCCAGAAAAGTGCTGGATACTACCCAGAGGAGTGCTGATACCACCACCTGTCTTTCTAGAGGAGTGCTGGATACTACCCAGAGGAGTGCTGGATACTACCCAGAGGAGTACTGGATACTACCCAAAGGAGTGCTGGATACTACCCGGAGGAGTGCTGGATACTACCCAGAAGAGTGCTGGATACTACCCAGAGGAGTACTGGATACTACCCAAAGGATTGCTGGATACTACCCAGAGGAGTGCTGGATACTACCCAGAGGAGTGCTGGATACTACCCAAAGGAGTGCTGGATACTACCCAGAGGAGTGCTGGATACTACCCAGAGGAGTGCTGGATACTACCCAGAGGAGTGCTGGATACTACCCAGAGGAGTGCTGGATACTACCCAGAGGAGTGCTGGATACTACCCAGAGGAGTGCTGGATACTACCCAGAGGAGTGCTGGATACTACCCTGAGGAGAGCTGGATACTAACAGAGTAGTACTGGATACTATCAAGAGGAGCGTTGGATACTACCCAGAGGAGTACTGGATACTACCCAGATGAGTACTGGATAATACCCAAAAGAGTGTTGGATACTATCCAAAGGAGTGCTGGATACTACCCAGAGGAGTGCATACTCACCCGCAGAGGAGCGCTGGGATTCTACCCTATGAGTGGACACTACTCAGAAGAGTGCTGGATACTACCCAAAGGAGTGCTAGATATTACCCAGAGGAGTGCTAGATACTACCCAGAGTGTGCTGATACTACCTGGTGGAGGAGGTTGGATACCACCCAGAGGAGTGCTGGAGACACCCAGATAGAGTGTTTGAATCCACTCAGAGGAGCGTTGGATAATACCCAGACGCAGCAATGGACACTACCCAGATGAGTACTGATAATACCAGAGAGTGTTTTCTTTTTGATACTACCTAGAGGATTGCTGGATAACACTGAGGATGTTGATACTGACCAGGAGGAGTGCTGGATACTACCCAAAGGAGTGCTGATACCACCCCTGAGGAGTGCTGGATACTACCCAGAGGAGTACTGATACCACACAAAGGAGTGCTGATACCACCTGAGGGAGGCTGGATACTACTCCTTAGAGAGTACTGATACTACCATATGAGTGCTGGATACTACCTGGGCTATGTTGATACTACCCAGAGGAGTGTTGATACTAGTCAGGGTGGAGTCTGGATACTACCCAGAGACACTGGATTCTACTGCAGAGTGCTGGATACTACAAAGAGGAGTGCTGGATACTACCCAAATAAGTGCTGATACTACAAAAGAGGAGTCTGGACACACCTGAGGAGTACTGGATACTACCCAAATGGGAGTGCTGACACCACAAAGAGATGTGCTGCACACTACCCTATGAAAGCTGGATACTTTTACAAAGAGGATACTGATACACCAAGAGGAGTGCTGGACACACCAAAGTGCTGGATACTGAATCTGAGGAGTAGTGGATGATACCCCAAAGAGTGTTGATACCACCAAAGGGAGTGCTGGATACTACCCAGAGGAGTGCTGGACACTACCCAGAGATGTTGGATACTAACCAGAGAAGTGCTTGATACTACCCAGAATAGTGCTGGATACTACCCAGAGGAGTGCTGGATACCACCCTGAGGAGTGCTGCATACTACCCAGAGGAGTGCTGGATACTAACAGAGTAGTGCTGGATACTACCCAGAGGATTGCTGGATACAACCCAAAGGAGTGCTGGATACAACCCTAAGGGGTACTGGATACAACCCAGAGAAGAGCTGGATACTACCCAGAGGAGTGCTGGATATTACCAAGAGGAGTGCTGGATACTACCAAGAGGAGTGCTTGATACTACCCAGAGGAGTGCTGGATACTACCCAGAGGAGTGCTGGATACTACCCTGAGGAGTGCTGGATATTACCCAGAGGAGTGCTGGATACTACCCAGAGGAGTGCTGGATACTACCAAGAGAATTGCTGGATACTACCCTGATGAGTGCTGGATACTACCCAAAGGAGTGCTGGGTACTACCAAGAGGAGTGCTGGATACTACCAAGAGGAGTGCTGGATACTACCAAGAGGAGTGCTTGATACTACCCAGAGGAGTGCTGGGTACTACCCTGAGGAGTGCTGGATATTACCCAGAGGAGTGCTGGATACTACCCAGAGGAGTACTGGATACTACCCAGGGAGAAGTGTTGATACACCAGAGGAGCATTGGATACTACCATATATATATATATATGAATATAAATATAAATACTCACTCACACACAGTAAATACTTTGATATATTCTTTACTTTACACTGATATATTCTGTAGTTCGATTCAGAGATATATGCTACAGCAAGGCCAAATATATTGCCAAATAAATGATTGCCTCTTTATGCAATACCAACTTTCCTTTGCTCTGCCTAACAAAACTGTGTTTTCCAAGCAGAGCCAGAATGCATTCAGGATAACTATAAAAAGCACAGGCTAATAAGAGAGAAAATAGTTCTGTTCCTTCCAATTTAGGAAACAGGTATTTAATAGTCATCTTTTCACTGGTGAGAAAATAGATACCTACCTACATTAATATATCTGTCTTTGATTTCGCTCAATCTCCGCCCACACCTTTGCACGCGCTGACAATCAAGCACACACTGATGTGCGTATTGATACTGATACATGTGTTAAGCTTTATACTGGGTTCACGTATCACTATATCCATCTGGCGATTCCCACGCCGCGCCGTAACGTCATCGGTGCCATCGCTCTGACGTCAGCATTGCTCTGTCGATTCTATTCTGCAAGAAAAGGAAATAGCAAAAATACTGTGACATTCACGGAAGTCCACTGTACCAAACGCTTATGCCCGTTTTGTGGGATAGACGTTCGCATGACCTTCGTCGATATAAACATTTCAAAACAGCTGTGAGATTGTTCGTAGTCTGTTCCTTTAATTA
>BOPN01007907.1:5000-27500 GCA_017312705.2 Penaeus japonicus | reverse complement strand
TATATATATATATATATATATATATATATATATATATATATATATATATATATATATATATATATATATATATATATATATATATGCATGTATGTATATATATATATATATATATATATATATATATATATATATATATATATATATATATATATATATATATGTATGCATGTATATATATATATATATATATATATATATATATATATATATATATATATATATATATATATATATATACATATATATATATATATATATATATATATATATATATATATATACATATGTATATATATATAAATATATATATATATATATATATATATATATATATATATATATATATATATATATATATATATATATATGTTCGGTTTATTTTGTCATTCATTCCTACCGTATAATAAACCGTAAATGAATTGGTGTTGATTAGTAAAAGTGCAAGCAACATCGACACCACTTTTATGATTGTGAACTTAATGTAAAAAAGAGTCATGCATCAGTGGTCAAATGCACCATGCCCCAAAAAATGAAATAACATGTTCAATCAAACCACTCTTTGTTTTGAGCAGCTATCGAACTTTTCATGATTTGACAAGCAGCTCAAATACATAACAGAGAGAGAGAGGAGGGGGGGGGGAGGGAGAGAGAGAAAGAGAGAGAGAGAGAGAGAGAGAGAGAGGGAGAGAGAGAGAGAGAGAGAGAGAGAGAGAGAGAGAGAGAAGAACCTTTTACGAGATATAAGTATCGAGGTTGCCTCATATCCAATCTGGATTAGTGTTATTCATCCTTCGGTGTCACAGTCTGCAGAATATTTATTTTCATATGATATAACATCGAAGAACAGGCGATAAAGTGATAAAGGACATCAGTATTATCGTTTCCATTAGCAAATTAATGTTGACCTGATTTTATCAACAGCAATATGTGTGCAAATATGAGTGAATAAACATGCACATCAAAACACACATGCACAGCACTATTACCTTCGCAAGCTCATGGTTCAGCGTTACCAATGTGTGAGTCGCCAGTTTCGATACCAAAATACATGCCAATGCGAATATGTTTCGGACGTAAACGTCGAAACTGACGGGTTACACATTGGCAACGGTGAATGGTAAACTTTGAAAATTTTGCCTGTTTGTTTAAGTTAGTGCGTGTGTTTAATTATTTACATTTTCTTGTGAGTGTATTTACGTGTGGACATGTGTATATGTGTGTGTGTGTAGAGCACAGGGAATGTCTGTGAGTATGTGAGAACGCACCTGCAAATATTCTGAATGTACGTGTATTTTCATATATTTTATTATTTATACACACACACACGCACGCGCGCACGCATGCACGCACACACACACACATACACATATATATGTGTGTATATGTATATATACATATATATATATATATATATATATATATATATATATATATATATATATATATATATATATATATATATATATAAACTGTATATATATATTGTACAGGGTTTTGGTGATGGTTTCACTTTTATCCTTCGTGTGAAGAGGTAAACCATTGTTAGTGGTAGCCATTATATGGTCAGCCACTTGGCTCCGAACTCCACACGCAAACACATCCTCCTCCTATTTAAATTTGAATCCACTCATGAGCACGGGGCTTTGCATCTTTTGATCATTGTGTTACCCTGCTGACTGCTGTGCTGCCCTGCTGGCTGGCGTGAGTAACCTGCTGGCCCGTGGATAAGCCTGCTGGCTGGCGTGAGTAACCTGCTGGCCCGTGGATAAGCCTGCTGGCTGGCGTGAGTAACCTGCTGGCCCGTGGATAAGCCTGCTGGCTGGTGTGAATGACCTGCTGGCCCATGGATAAGCCTGCTGGCTGGCGTGAGTAACCTGCTGGCCCGTGGATAAGCCTGCTGGCTGGCGTGAGTAACCTGCTGGCCCGTGGATAAGCCTGCTGGCTGGCGTGAGTAACCTGCTGGCCCGTGGATAAGCCTGCTGGCTGGTGTGAGTGACCTGCTGGCCCGTGAATAAGCCTGCTGGCTGGTGAGAGTGACCTGCTGGCCCGTGAATAAGCCTGCTGGCTGGTGAGAGTGACCTGCTGGCCCGTGAATAAGCCTGCTGGCTGGTGAGAGTGACCTGCTGGCCCGTGAATAAACCTGCTGGCTGGTGAGAGTGACCTGCTGGCCCGTGAATAAGCCTACTGGCTGGTGAGAGTGACCTGCTGGCCCGTGAATAAGCCTGCTGGCTGGTGAGAGTGACCTGCTGGCCCGTGAATAAGCCTGCTGGCTGGTGAGAGTGACCTGCAGACCGGTGTGATTCGCCTGTCCCGTTTTTGCAAACCTAAGGCTAACCGGAAATGCCCTTCTGACCATAATGGAAGTTTTATTTAATTTTCTGTTGACTTATTGTATATAATCTGATAATACATGTGAAATATGTCATGTGTGTTTGCCAAAATTTCCCTTGTCAATCTATTCCCCAGAGGATAAAAATAAATTATTAAATAAAAACAAATAGAAGATAAATGAATATAAACTGAAGAAATATTTAAAGCTAATAAACAAATAAATAAAGAGATTAAAAGAAAATTAAGATCATTTAAGGAAAAGGAACCTAGAACAATTGGCGCAATGAGTAGGATCCTCTGATAGATTGCACAAGGTAATTTGCATTCACCTCTTTTATTTCTTTTTGTTTTGTGTCGCAGAATGTAATGTGATGTCCGGAAGGGTGGTCGGCCATATAAAGGTGAGAGGGAAAACCAAATGGATGATTGATATGGTGTGAATGGTCCAAATGATGGTGTAGGAGTGTGACGACTTGTTACTACCGTAGTAAGTTGTATATTTAATATACGTAATATTGCGTCATACGCGATTGTATTAAGAGCGGATTTTATTGCGATCGTGCCACCTTTTCAACGCTTTGCTGTGATGTATTTCGTCATATGTTTCGTATTCAATGATAGGTTTCGTGATCATTGTGTATACGTTTGAGAGAGCAGTCTTAGTTCATGTTAAAGACTGTGGTGTGCCCCGCGGGTGTAGTGAAGTACAGTAACTGCGTTCGCTATATCTTAACTGTGATGGTTTGTAAGCCTTTGCGTAATTCAAATGTTGCTGTTAACGATGTTTCTTTTCGCTGATAATTTCAGGTGCATGTGAACTGCGATTGTTCGTTAAGCAATTCTACTCGCGTCAAGTCGAGTGTAATTGGTAAATGCATTTAAATCGGCGTGTTTTTATTACCTTGTGGTACTATCTTATAAGCTCTATGTATTTGAGTCATAGTTTTGCTTGAATTTAACTAAAAAGGGGATCGTCATGTCCATTGATTTAATTGAAATTGTTAAATGCGCGAAGGAAGCGGGACTTTCTGCTGCGAATATCAATACTTTAGTTGTAAAAGAAGAGGAAAGATTAGAGAGAGAAGAGAGAAGAGAAACAGAGAGAAAGAGACGAAATACAAAGGGATAGAGATTTGAAAAGAGAAGAATTAGAAGTCCAAGAGAGGGGAAAACGACGAGAATATGAGGCGCGCGAAACCGAGAAACAGCGAGCCCATGAATTAGCTCTTGCTCAGCTGAGATCGGAGAATAATGCACAGAATGAGCAATTCAGATCATCCTTATCCAGGGCTGAAAATGCCAAAGTTTGAGGATAGTAAAGACGATATAGATGACTATTTGCGCAGATTTGAAAAGCTTGCATTGTTTCAAGGATGGAACCCACAGAATTATCATGTGTATTTAGGTTCTCTTTTAGGGGGTAATGCCTTGAAGATATACGTAAGTCTGCCTGACCATGTCTTGGAAAATTATGATCAGTTAAAAGATGCGCTATTAAAAGCATATAATGTGGATGTTGATTAGTACTGTAAAAAGTCCAAGGAAAGCAAAGTAGGTGAAAACGAAACGTATGTACAGCTTCTTTCCAGAATGATTCGGTATTTGGATAACTGGTTAATAATGAGTGACGTTGCCAAAGACTATGAGGAGCTGTTCGACTTCTTAATCCGCGATCAACTGTTAAACAATTGTTCCTTCGATCTTCGTAACTTTCTAAAGGAGTGAACCTTCAAAAGTACTCTTGAAATGGTCCAAGCAGCCGATAGGTTTCGTTGCGCTCACAGATCCTTCAAGGGACGGAAAATGCTCATTAAAGACTAAGTCGAGACGAAGAGCCTTAAGACTGGCGTTAGAGATAAAATCATGTCACTTCTGTTCCAAGCCAGGTCATCTACTTCCTTATTGTCCTGAACTAATATCTAATAATAGCAAGTCCTCTCAGAAGGTGAACTTTGTGTTCGAATCTGAACTCACTCCAACTAGCGGTATTACATGTGATGAAATGTTGTATAATAAGCCTGTACATGTACTCTTTGACTCGGGATGTTCATCTATCCTCGTTAAAAACTCTCTCATCCCTGATACGGTGAAGCGAGGGAAAATTGTCACTCTGTATGATTATCTTGGCGTGGGGCGAACTTTTCCAACAGTACGTTGTCTCATAGAGTAAGTTTTTGAGTGGGTGGTTTAATGTTATTGTCGCACCGATCAAGTTCGCTGACGTTCTTGTGGGTATGGTGCCTGGTGTCGTAGTGCCATCCGTGAATATCCCTGGCAGTAACGTACCGCCAACACCTCCTGATAGTATGGATATAATTAATGCAGTTACCACGAGAGCTGCTAAGGTGAAGGATAGTGCCATACTATCTAAACTGTCTATTCCTAATCTTAATTTGGAAAATGTCTCTAAGAAAGATTTTTCAGATGCTCAAACTACATTCCCTTCTCTCGATAACATTCGCTCTAAAGTAAAAAGTGGCTCGATAGTTACAGTAAAGAGTCGTTCTGTGAAATATGAAATCATCAAAGGCCTAATTCATCGAGTGTGTGTAAAGAGCAAGCATGAGCACGAGGTAGGTGTCAAACAGTTAGTGGTACCTCGTAAATTTGTTCCCGTCGTTCTTTCCACCGCTCATGATTCGCATGTGCCAGGTCATTTTTCCCATAGGAAAACAGCAAATAAGATTTTTCATAATTTTTTTCTGGCCAGGTGCTGGCGCTCATGTCACTTGTGTCAGAAAACGGCTACTAAAGGTAAGATAGGGAAGGCACCCATGGTTCCGATGCCTATAATAAGTGAACCGTTTACTAGAGCAGCTATTAATATCGTAGGACCGATATCCCCAGCATCTGACAGAGGTCATAAGTATATTTTAACGCTAATTGACATGGCTACCAGATTCCCTGAAGCAGTGCCTTTGCGAAATATAGATACTGTTTCTGTCGCAGAGGCCTTAATAAGTATTTTTGCACTTGTTGGAATACCGAAGGAGGTGGTACTCAGTTTAAATCCGATTTAATGTCCAAAATAAACCGGCTACTTTCTATTCGGGCATTTCACTTCGCTCGTTTGACTGCGTACTAAGGCACCCAATGAGATGTTCCCCGACCGGTTCCCCACTCAGTTCAAGAACACTCGTGTTTCAGACTTTGAACCACTCAGACCTTGGTGAAAACTCAGCAACAAATAGAAAGTCTTGTGCCACTTGAGTTACCCTGGGATACGGGGCTTCTTGTCACACTTGGCATTTGTTGTTTCTGCGTTATATAACGTAAGAAAAGTAAAGTAAATACTGTATTTACAGACTTTTTGCACTTTTAGTGCTTTGCCTGCACCCTCAATGCTTTGATTTTGCAGGTAACACGAGGCTACAGTAGTAGTAGTCGGCCCCTACCCCAGACCCACAGCACTCTTCTACCCCAGGGTAGCCCTTACGGGCTGTGACCCCTGGGTAGGGAGGCCCAGTAGTCTGGGGCGTCCTTTGGGCGCAACTTTCCTCTTCCCCTGAATGTTTTCCATTTTTTACATGTGACCTTCCTGAGCCTACCAGAGTTTTCCTTGTGAGCTCCTGTATTCGCTTGGGGGGTGGGCACTAACTTACCGTCCCTCGCACTTGGCAGGTTCGGCGGTAGGGAAGTGTTTTCCACACAACTCCGATCCCTTAGTTGGTACTGGAGAACGCAACCAGCCTTCCACTATGGGGGGGGGGGGGGGCGAGGATGTGTAATGATAAGACTTGTATTTTTTTTTTTTTTTCTCTCTCTCCTCTTAGCTATTGGGATTAGGTTGATACAATAGTTAAGGGACAGGAAATCCCCTCAGGACAACGGGCTTTGGCCCAGGGTTCGGACCTGGTCCGACACCCGAGTATGGTTGATCCCCCGGCTACCCTTCCTCCTCCTCAAGGAGGAGTGACTCCGAACTCGTCTAAGACCAAAATGACCACCGAAGGAACCCCGACCAATGACCGACCCAGAAGACCAATCATTGATATCCCTCCCGAGAACACAAGATGTGTGAACATATGATGCATGAATGAAAATCTATCCCTGCAGAATGTCAACCCCTTTATCATTAAGAAGGTCCTTGATGGTCAGGTGGAAGGCAGTTTTGATTTTGTCCGTAAATTGCGAGATGGTAGCCTCCTTGTGAAAGTACAATTTAAATCTCAGGTTAAGGATTTGCTTAAACGCAAATTCATGACCTTAAAGTTAAAGTAACTATTCCAGTTGGCCCAAATACCTGTAAGGGAGTAATCTTTCACAGGGATTTGAGGACAATGGAAGAAAGTGAAATTCTTGAGACCAAAGCATAGTAAACGTAAATTGTATGACCAAGAAGGATGGAGATGTGCGAGTAAAAATTGGATTGTGTTTCTTGACCTTTTCTACACCTAAAATTCCAAGTACTATCAAAGTTGGATATGAGATCGTTCAAGTTCGACCTTATATCCAAAAACCAATGCATTCTAATAGATGCCAAAAATTTGGACACACCTCATTAAGATACATTGATAAGGATACTGACAAATTCACTTGTGGAAAATGTACTGGAGCCCATGATACCACTGCATGCACGGAAAAGACACTCAAGTGTGCTAACTGTGGAGGTCCCTATCAGTCAGGCTCTGCTGAATGCAGCAGCCTGAAGAAGGAGACAGACATTGGCATACATGAGAGAGCACGATGTTAGCTACCGTGAGGCCAAGAAGAAAGTTGAAGATTTGGCAAGCAAACCCAATACTTCTTACGCCTCAGCAGTAACTAACAATGTTTCCAGTGCAAGCAGTGTTAGTCAGCAGCTCGCAGCTAAGGACCAGGAAATTTCAGAAACGGTTAAGGACTTGATGAATCAGATTAAAGAATTGAATAAAACAATAAAGGAAATTGCTGAATCAACCCAGCAAAAAAAGCATCATAAGGAGGATGATACCAAATCACAATCTGGATCACACCTCTTAGTCCAGGCGACCCCTACTAGGACTTCGCCTGGTTGTTGGTCTGCTCGTAAGGGCAGGTCATCTTCCGCCGGGCGTTTCCCTAGCAGAGGGGAGCAGGCCATGGAGGCTACTGTCTCCAAAAATTGCCAAGAGAGGCCCTCAGGAAGCGAGGGAGAGGAGGAGGCACCTCCCTCCCAAAAAAAGAAAATAAAAACTGGCGGACAAGGCACTTCCAAACCCCATAAAACGTAATCCACGCGTATAGCATTATACAATGGAACTGTCGGAGTCCTAGATCAAAATTAAACTCCCTTAGATTATTAGCCTCGTCCTATGCTCCCGATATTATTGTTCTCCAAGAAAGCCATTTAAACGACCAAGTTTCTGACTACCTTGTGTAGAAAAGACCGAGAGGGAAGGGGTGGAGGCAGGGTCGTCGTGTACATCCACCAGAACCTCCCTTTCACTGAAGTGACGATTAATTCTACTTTGGAACACGTCAAATGCAAAGTAAAATTCAATAACACGTATCTGACTATATGCTCAGCTTATTGTCCACCTGATAAAATGGTAATCTATGATGAGCTTTTTGCTCTTCAGGACAGTCTGCCAAATAAAATAATTTTAGGTGATTTCAACGCTCATTATACTTCATGGGGTTCCCTGTGGGTGAATGGTAGAGGTCAGCAAGTAGTTAAGTTGATCAATGACACTTATCTGGTCCTAAATGATGGTAGTCCGACGCGAGTGGACGATAATACCGCTTTATTGACCTATCACTGGTCTCTTCAACACTAGCAGCCAAGCGCCTATGGAACACCATTGACGACTCGTTGGGAAGCAATCACCTTCCTATTTGTATTAAATATTCATGCGACACCACGAGAACGCCTTCAGCACCTAAATTTAACGTAAACAGAACAGATTGGGTCACTTTCACAAGGAGCGTCAAGCTCGCAGTTGTTGGAGAAACCATTGATGATAAAGTAAACAATGTTCAAAATTGTATTATAAATGCAGCAATGGCAACCATCCCTAAGACTTCGACAGATAGAGTTAAGCATAGAGTTCCATGGTGGACACCAGATTGCCGCAGGCGCTATCACAAATGAGAACTTTCGCAACTACAAACTAGCGAAAACTAGGGCTCGAAGAACAATCAGACAAGACAAAGAGACTCCTGGCGAAGCTTTGTCTCTACAATCAACAGCAATACCAGCATTGCAGAGGTTTGGTCCACTGTCAACAAAATCAATAAAAAAAGACAATTAAAAATAAAAAAAAACATCACTCATGAGGGAAATGAATATGATTCACCTAGAGACATTGCTAACATAATCGCCAGGCGGTTCTCTTATACAAGCAGCTCGGAAAACTACCATCCTGCTTTCCTGACCATCAAGGAAGCATCTTACAATGGACGAGCTTGTCCGAGCCCTAGAAGCCTGTTGAGGAACATCCCCAGGCCCCGATGAGATTCGATATGAGATGATAAAGCATCTTAATCATGATGACATGATTAAGTTGCTAGAAGTGTACAATGATATTTGGAAAAGCCAGACTTTTCCAAATTCATGGCACTTCGCCCACATCATTCCCATATTGAAAGGAGGGGGAAATCCCAGATCCGCTATATCTTACCGCCCAATTGCGTTGACAAGTTGCTTATGCAAGGTCATGGAAAGAATTGTTAACAGTAGGCTATTGCATTTTTTAAACACCAGGAATTTACTAGTTGACGAGCAGTGCGGCTTCCGAAAGGGACGTCAAACTCTCGATCAACTAGTAAAAATGTCAAAAAGCACTCTATTTATTAAAGTGCATTTCTGGACACAAATGAGCAGCTGATAGAAAGTCTTTACTGATGTTATATAAATCCCTGATTAGGTCTAAAGTAGATTATGGATCAATCGTGTATGGCTCGGCAACGAGTTCAACTCTGAAAGGATTGAATGTTGTGCAGAATGTGTGTTTACGTGTCTGTCTTGGAGCCCTTAAGTGCACTCGCATCGAGCGCCTAGAGGTAGAGTCGGGAGTACCTCCCCTCCGTCTCAGACGCGGCCAGCTTGCGCTGACTTACGCCGCCAAGATAGCCAGGCAGCCCCACCATCCAAACAGGGATGTTTTGCCCACAGCCCACAGTACTGCGGCAGAAAGCCTCTGTGCAATAGACTCAATGACCTTGCAAATAAAGTCGGTATAGATCTCTCTACCATCGATACCCTGGTTCAGTCAAATGTTGCACCGTGGGAGACACCCAATTTTTCCACCATAGTTGACAGGCTACCATCAGCCAAAGCCACGGTGCCGGAGGTGGAGGTACGAAAACGGTTCAGAGACATCCTTATTAAACATCTTTCCTTTTTTCATTTATATACCGACAGCTCTAAGACAGACGAGTGTGTGGGAGCGGGTGTATGGTCGACTGAATGTCGGTTGAGATTCAAGTTGCCGAATCATACATCGATCTTTCTTGCTGAACTTTTTGCAATTGATAAAGCTTTAGATTTTGCCCTATCGACGACCCACGATAGAAAAGTCATATTTTCAGACTTGTTAAGTTCACTTAAAGCTATTAAATCCTTAGAAACCACCAAATATGAATTACAGGGTAATATCATTCGTAAATTACATAGTGCCAATAAATCAATCAAGCTGATATGGGTACCTGGACACTCGGGTATCCATGGCAATGAACAGGCTGACAAACTAGCTGGGTCGACTGGTGATCTGGAGCCTGGCATTGTCCGCACAGATCTCAGGTGTTTTGTCTTTTTATAAAAGCAAAAATCCATCTCCTGTGGCAGAGTGAGTGGACCAGCCTCCAAATCACAAAGCACAAAAATACAATAGAACAGTGGGACACAGCCCACAGGAAAGACAAAAGGGAGGAGGTGGTGTTGGCCAGACTTAGGGTCAATGCCACAAGATTAACCCACCTCACTCCCTATATCGAAAAAAACTTCCCTCCACTATGTGGCCAATGCAATAGATACCAAACAATACCCCACATACTAATATCATGCCACAAGTACAATAGACCAAGACAAAAAATAAAAAACTATTTACAAATTAAAAATATAGAAAGTAATATAAACAATTTACTATCAGATAATGAAAAAAATAATTAGTAAAGTAATCACTTTTCTAAAGGAGACAAAACTTTATGACCTAGAGATTGATAAGATAAAATGGAATTATTGGCTGGTTGATAGCCAATAAATCCAACAAAGAAAGAAGAAAGAAAAGACTCAGTTCACCACTTGACCCTGCCCAGTCAACACACCTGGTGGAGCTCTTCCTCACTTCGTTTTCTTTGAGAGATCGTCTGGACTTTGGATACTTTTTCTATAGAATTGACTGGTAAGCCGTCAATTCTTTACACACAACAGCAAGCTGTTAGTGTTTTGTGGCTACATTTTTGCGCCTTTTGTGATTGTTGTCACTTCCACTTGCCTGTCTGCTTTACAGGAAGGTGTTATGTCGGAGTGGGGCAGCAATAAACCTGAATCGCCAAGGCGTTCCTCAGGCAAGAAAGGCGATAAGAACAGTTCCAAGGTACATTGTTTGTCTGTGCCTTTGAACTAAGAAGACTCTACTAAAGCAACAGACGTGCGAGCAACTCAGCCGACATCGAGTCCGAGCCAACAAGCGCCAGCTCCGGTAGTTAGCGAGTCTACCGTGAGTGACAAACTGGAGTCATTCACACAGCTACTGAGTGGTTTTATTAACAACTTCACTCGTTCAGAGCCTGAGACATCTAATACTGTTCACCGTCCTCATGATATTTCGCTGTCTGATGGCGAAATTACCGACAGTGATACTACTGGGCCCTACCCTTTAGATCGTTTCGATGAAGTCATCAGCCCTGCCCAGCTTAATCAGTGAATTTCAAAAGGCTTTAGTGAATTTAGCCGGGTCTTTTCTTGGAGAAGATGAAAAGGGTGAGGCATTATCAGACAAGCTGTCCAACATTCTAAACGCCAGTTTACGTCGACGACCAAGTGGTGACTCTGTGAAAGCCACGGCTGCAAAAATCAAACTTCCTGCCAATGTGGACAACTTAAAAGTACCAGTCACAAATAACAACATCACCCAGGCTTTGAACAATGGTGGGAAACTTCTTGATGCCCGTCTTACATGGACAAATTGCCTCATATCCAAAGCCATTGTTCCCATTGCTAAGCTGTTAAGTGATTTGGGAGAGAAGAAAAATCACCCAACAAACTTCTATCTGACAAGTTTGAGCGATAGCCTAAGGCTTTTGGCTGCTTCCTTCAATTATCTTAATCATATACGAAAAGAAGGGGCTCGTATTCACGTGAATGACTCGGCTCTAACCCACCTTACTAGATGGGATTGTGAAGTGGGAACAAATTAACTTTTCCCCTTTGATGTTGTCAAAAAATGTGATGAGATACACAAGACAAAAAATGCTGGGGAGGCCTCAATATAAACAGAAAACCAACCTGCACGACCAACCCAGATTTAATCCTTACTATAACAAGAGACAGGTTGACAAAACCTATAACCAGGGATATCCCCCACCTAGGTACAATAATAAGCCTTTTTTAGGCCAGAAACAGTCTCAGGGGAGGAAACCGTACAACAGGCACCCCCGTTAACACCGTCCCAGGTGAGCACATGTATTATATACGAACCAATTAACACCCCCCAAAAAAATTATAGGGGGAAAGTTTTATTTATATAACGATCGGTGGAAAGCGTTGACAGGGGATAAACTAATTCATGATATGATTTCAGGCAACGTTATCTCCTTTGATCAGTTGCCAACTCAAGACAAATCTCCAAACACTTGTTTTTTCTCGTAAGAATCAACAGGCCTTAGACTTAGCCATGTTGGAATTTATTGGTTGTGGTATAGTCGAGGAATGTAGTAGTACATTGCAAGGTTCATGTTTTTATTCGAATATTTTCCCCACAATCAAGAAAGACAGCTCTGCTAGAGTTATATTGAATCTTAGAGAGCTAAATGAATTCATTACTTTCATTCATTTTAAGATGGAGACCATTGCGGATGTTTTATCTATGATATCCCTAAATTGTTATTTCATGACCATTGACTTTAAACATGCCTTTTTCTCTATTTCTGTTAAGCCAGACCAAAGAAGGTGGCTTCGTTTTCTATGGAAAAATGCTCACTACAAGTTTGCTTCTCTCCCTCAGGGCTTATCATCAGCGCCTAGATTGTTTACAAAGTTGTTAAAACCGGCACTGGCATATTTGCGAAAATTAGGAATGTTAATCTCGTGTTATATTGACGACTGTATTTTTATTGCTTCATCGAAGGGGGAGCTGTTGTATAACGTGAATTATGCAATGCAATTCTTTGATTCATTGGGTCTGACAATTAACATCGAAAAATCGATCCTGGTTCCTACTCAAAGAGTGAAATTTCTGGGCGTTCTTCTAGACTCGATCAACATGGCTGTAGCATTGCCTGATGATAAAATGAAGCGGATTCGATATGAGGGTAGTTCAATACTGAATAAGAAAACGACTACTTTGCATGAATTACCTTCGTTTATCGGATTGGTTATGTTTACGGGTGTTGCCGTTCCTCAGGCACCGTTACATTATAAATACTTGGAGATCTTTCGGAATATGGCACTTATCAAGAGCAAGGGAGATTATGAGACACACACCTTTTTAGATGTACATTCTCGTGACTTGATTCGCTGGTGGGTCGATAACATGACAGACTAAATCTGTCATAAATCCTCCTCCTGATTTAGAAATTCGTACGGATGCCTCACTAACAGGCTGGGGAGCGAAATTAGGCTCTATAATAACTGGTGAAAATTGAAATAGTGATGAATTGAATCATATCAATTGTTTGGAATTGAAGGCTGTATTGTTGGGGCTAAAATCTTTATGCAGAGAACATAGAGACACTCACGTTAGATTGAGGTCAGACAACACGACAGTCATAGCTTGCATTGATCGCTGCGCAAGTAATAAAGTATCGTTATTGACGATTGTCGAACAGATTTTTGAAGGGACAAACATGAGAGGCATCACATTATCAGCCAAGTATATTAAAGGTTCGGAGAATATCGAAGCAGACCGGGAATCACGAATAAGGAATAATGATATAGAATGGATGCTCGATCGTAACATCTTTTCTGCATTATGCAAAAACTTTTTTGTGCCAGAATTAGACTTGTTTGCCACCAGGATAAATGCTCAATTACGTAATTTTGTAGCTTGGAAACCAGATCCTGATGCTTCTTATATCAATGCCTTTACCATACCTTGGACATGTGGTTTCAACTATGCCTTTCCACCTTTCAGTATTATCATGAAAATGACCCAGAAAATGCAAGAGGACAGAGCGACTCTTTTAGTAATTCTTCCTCTTTGGCCGACAAGAGTCTGGTTCCCAAGAACACTGCAATTATTAGTGGAGGATCGTGTAATATTGCCTCGGAACTGCCTCACTCTTCCACAGGACCCATATCGCAACCATCCTCGAGCTGCAATGTTGAGACTCACAGCAATGGTGCTATCAGGAGATCTTTCGTAAGTCAAGGCCTTTCGCCAGAAGTTGCAACCTTTTTACTTGGGTCATGGCGAAATACAACAAAATTACAATATAGGTCGCATATCGTGAAATGGATGTCATTTTGTATCCAAGGGAAAGTTGATCCTTTTCAACCATCTGTAGGTGTACTTCTGGAATTCCTTCTCAATAAATACAGGAAAGGGAGAAAATATAGCTCCATGAATACGTTACGATCTTCTATTTCTGTGATTGGGAATATTGATGGTAAACCAACAGGTCAACACTTGTTGGTATCCAGATTTATGAAGGCAGTTTTTCAAGAGAGGCCGGCTCTCCCTAGATATAACGTAACATGGGATCCTGAGATTGTGCTTGAATATATAAAGACATTAGGACCGAACAAACATCTTAAGATTAATCAATTATCCAGGAAATTAGTAATGCTAATGCTGATCTTATCCGGGCAACGTTGTCAAACATTACATAAGTTAGATGTAAGGAATATGAATATTACCCCTTCTAAGGTAGTATTTACTATTGGAGATATGCTAAAGACTTCAGGACCAAAGAGACATCTATCACAAATCAGTTTTAAGGCTTATGCACCCGGTAGGAGGTTGTGTGTACACACAGCACTCAAACAATATTTGGAAAAGACTTTAGAAAAAGGGGGAAAGTAACCTCTTTATTCATAAATACAAAATAATACGGTAAACCAGCATCAAGGGACACCCTAAGACGATGGACGAAGGATATAATGAGGGATGCTGGGATCAATTTATCAATCTTCGCTCCTCACTCGACTAGGTCAGCCTCATCAAGCAAGGCAGCGGCTTATCTACCACTGTCAACCATTATAAAAACAATAGGTTGGTCCAAGAAATCCACATTCACAAAATATTATCACAAACCTGTTAAAGATTTACACTTTGAATATGCTGTATTAGCATAATATAAAGCTATTAGCTAGCTTTATGTAAAAACAATTCAGATTGGCTATGTATTTGTACATATTACTGTGTAAAATTTGGGTAATAAAAGGTTTTATTCGATTGCATTTTCCTTTATGTATGTGTAGTAGTTTTGAGTAACCACTCTAAACCTCTCATTGGGTGCCTTAGTACGCAGTCAAACGAGCGAAGTGAAATTATAAGATTAAGCGAGTACTCACCGAGTGTGAAGGTTAATCTTAATTTCACGAGCGTTTTACTGCGTCACTTAGGCACTAAATGCCCTCCCATACCCACCCCTTTAATAAAATATACAATTACATATCAAAATTTCTGGTTCACTCAAAACTACAGTCTGAAGACTGAATGGGGAACCGGTCGGGGAACATCTCATTTGGTGCCTAAGTGACGCAGTAAAACGCTTGTGAAATTAAAATTAACCTTCACACTGGTGAGTACTCGCTTAATCTTATAATTATACACTAGTCCATATCATGCATGCTGTAACGGGACCGTGGAACGATTTCATGCTGTTATAAAGTCAACGCTGAAGAAACTCTGCGGAGAACGCCCCCATGATTGGGATCGTTACATTCCGTCTGTCCTGTTTGCATGCCGTGAAATACCAAAGACACCCTTAGATTTAGCCCATTCGAGCTGTTGTATGGTTGCAAAGTGCATGGTTCACTGTCACTTCTTCACGAGCTTTGGACTAATGATGACGTGAATGACGAGACGAAGAATATCTATCAATATGTCTTAGATTTGCGATCACGGTTAGAAGAGTCTGCTCAAGTGGCTGCATCACATGCAGATTTATCTAGTAGGAAATATAAAACCTACTTTGACAGAAAGGCTAAAATGCGTAAACTAAATGTGGGTGACGAAGTGCTTGTTCTGTTTCCAACCTCTCACAACAAGTTAACGATGCAATGGAGGGGACCTTATTCGGTAGTACGTAAGCATGAGAATGGTGTTGATTATGAGGTAAAGGTTCGTTCAAAGGTGAGGTTGTATCACGTTAACATGTTAAAAAAGTATGTAAAGAGTGAAGGTGCTCCTTCCCCCCAAGTGTGTCAGGTGTGCGTTGTGGATGACATTGATGCGTCTGTCGAGAATGCGAGTGATGTTTGCGATATCCCTGACCTGTAAGAAATCGGAGAATGTGAATTCTGACCTGTCGAATGATCAGACGTCGGAGTTAGCAAAGCTAGTCGCCAAATTTTCAGACGTGTTCTCGGATAAGCCGGGAGTAACTCATAGTATCATCCACGACATAAATTTAACGTCAACTGTTCCTGTCCATACTAAGCCATATCCTATTCCTTATCGTATTTGTAAAGCATTTGACGAGGAAGTCGAGAGGATGAAAGCCGTCGGAGTTATTGAGCCGTCTACATCACCTCACTGCTCACCTGTCGTTCTGGTGAGAAAGGCTGACGAATCATGTCGCTTTTGCGTAGATTTTCGGCGTTTGAACGACGTGTCTGTCTTTGATGCCGAACCAATGCCGTCGATGGACGAGGCATTAGGTCATTTTGTAGGAGATTCATATTTTTTCAGAAATCGATCTTTGCAAAGGATATTGGCAAATCCCTTTGTCGGAAAGAGCAAAACCGTACACAGCTTTTGCTACCAATAAGTATGGGCTTATGCAATTTACTAAAATTCCGTTTGGTTTACGTACTGCATGCGACACATTTATTAGACTAATGAGAAGAGTGACTGCAGATTCGACCAATGTAGAATGCTATTTTGATAATTTGGTGGTACATAGTTCGACATTCACGGATCACTTAATTCATTATAAGAAACTTTTAGAAAGATTACGTGAGCACGGTTTAACTGCAGGTCCGAGCAAGTGTTTTCTCGCTTTCCCCAGGATCAAATATCTCGGGTTTAGTCTCGGTGAGAAAGGCTTGATTACTCTCCCAGATAAGGTTAGTGCAATTAAGAATATGTCACAGACGGAGACAAAGAAACAAATGCGTAGTTTTCTCGGAACACTCTCATCTTGACTGACGACAATGTTAAAATAATATAAGAGTTAAAAGAACTATTGGTAAATGCTCCTATCTTGACTCTGCCCGATTATGATAAGACATTTTATCTCCGAACCGACGCCAGCGACACTGGTCTCGGGGCGGTGTTGTTGCAAAGTGTCAACGGTGTTCTCATGCCAATCGCTTACGCTAGTAGAAAGCATAAGGATTCTGAATGTCGTTAAGCTGTGATTGAGCGAGAGGCTTTAGCTATCGTTTGGGCTATCAAAAAGTTCTAGGGTTATTTGTATGGCCGAGAATTTATCTTGCAGACGGATCAACAACCTCTCACATAAATTAGAAACATGAAGAACAGCAATGGGCGTCTTATGCGCTGGTCCCTCGCCCTTCAATCATTCGCATTTACGATTGAATATATAAAAGGGCAAGATAATGTTGGTGCAGACATGCTTAGTCGATGCTCTGTTTAAGAGGCACTGTGGCATGAATTGTAAATAATTTGTCTTGAATTATGTAAGTGAAACCCGACTTTCAATTAAAATCGTGCGATTTTAAGATGAAATGGGGGTTTTGTACTGAGTTTTGGTGAAGGTTTCACTTTTATCCTTCATGTAAAAGTAATAAAAAATGTGCGTCTGTATGATGTGTGAGTTCGTACGTATATGCGTAGAAATCCATTTGGTTTACTGAGCTGACCCGGATTCACGGCTTCGAATCTTCGAAGAAAACCATGGTTAGTGGTCGCCATTATATGGTCAGCCACTTGGCTCCGAACTTCACACGCAGACACATCCTCCTCCTATTTAAATTTGAATCCACTCATGGGCACGGGATTTTGCACCTTTTGATCATTGTGTTGCCCTGCTGACCGCTGTGTTGCCCTGCTGGCTGGTGTGAGTGACCTGCTGGCCCGTGGATAAGCCTGCTGGCTGGTGTGATTAACCTGCTGGTCCGTAGATAAGCCTGCTGGCCCGTGGATAAGCCTGCTGGCTGGTGTGATTAACCTGCTGGCTGGTGTATATATATATATATATATATTTATATATATATGTATATTTATATACATACACATATATATGTATACATATACATATATATATACATATATATATAAATATGTATATATATACATATATATACATATATATATTGATATATGTATGTATATATATGTATATATATATATATATATATATATATATATATATATATATGTGTGTGTGTGTGTGTGTGTGTGTGTGTGTGTGTGTGTTTGTGCTCGATGAGTTCAAAGACTTTGAGGATGTTGATGGAGTGCCCTCTCCCTCTCCCTCTCCCTCTCCCTCTCCCTCTCCCTCTCCCTCTCCCTCTCCCTCTCCCTCTCCCTCTCCCTCTCCCTCTCCCTCTCCCTCTCCCTCTCCCTCTCCCTCTCCCTCTCCCTCTCCCTCTCCCTCTCCCTCTCCCTCTCCCTCTCCCTCTCCCTCTCCCTCTCCCTCTCCCTCTCCCTCTCCCTCTCCCTCTCCCTCTCCCTCTCCCTCTCCCTCTCCCTCTCCCTCTCCCTCTCCCTCTCCCTCTCCCTCTCCCTCTCCCTCTCCCTCTCCCTCTCCCTCTCCCTCTCCCTCTCCCTCTCCCTCTCCCTCTCCCTCTCCCTCTCCCTCTCCCTCTCCCTCTCCCTCTCCCTCTCCCTCTCCCTCTCCCTCTCCCTCTCCCTCTCCCTCTCCCTCTCCCTCTCCCTCTCCCTCTCCCTCTCCCTCTCCCTCTCCCTCTCCCTCTCCCTCTCCCTCTCCCTCTCCCTCTCCCTCTCCCTCTCCCTCTCCCTCTCCCTCTCCCTCTCCCTCTCCCTCTCCCTCTCCCTCTCCCTCTCCCTCTCCCTCTCCCTCTCCCTCTCCCTCTCCCTCTCCCTCTCCCTCTCCCTCTCCCTCTCCCTCTCCCTCTCCCTCTCCCTCTCCCTCTCCCTCTCCCTCTCCCTCTCCCTCTCCCTCTCCCTCTCCCTCTCCCTCTCCCTCTCCCTCTCCCTCTCCCTCTCCCTCTCCCTCTCCCTCTCCCTCTCCCTCTCCCTCTCCCTCTCCCTCTCCCTCTCCCTCTCCCTCTCCCTCTCCCTCTCCCTCTCCCTCTCCCTCTCCCTCTCCCACTGTCAAGGCATTACCATTGAATAGGAAAAACGACAATCTCATTTGCAAACTTAATCCTATATCTGAAATTTATATGCTAAATAGCTGTAGAATTCAAGTACAACCAAGAAGAAGAAATAAAAACAGGACGTTTGGGGAGAATAACACTCCTAAGAAATCACATCTCGACGAATCTCATTGCCCGGTCAGCGCTCTCCTGGTATCATCATCTGTTCAAACTCAACCCATCGAGACCAGCACCTGTCTACATCCAACCTGCTGACGGACTGAGAATGCGTGGATCAGCGAACTCCCCTTCGTCCAGTGGTAAAAACTTGTCATGGGGGTATGGTTAGTATAACCTCAATCCTTTTCATATCTAAACTTAAAAAAAAAAACTATCGATACTTTCAACGAATTTTGCATTTTACATGGTAAGTTTTAGGAGAATACATGGAAGTGATCATCTTTCAATAATTATTGAAAGGTTATGTGCGATACCAGAAACAACCCACAGCCACCTTATGGCAGCTTTCTGATGCTAGGCCAGGAAGAATATTTATTTATTTTCATTATATTTAATTTTTGAGATCATCAGATGAGAATTAATGTTACTCCCCAAAAATGGAGAAAAAAAATCCCCTTGACTTAACTGTACTAAGAACTACCACCAGTTATTAAGCTCGTATTTATATCCTGTTGAACATTCCACAAACCAAAGACACACGTTTGTCTATCGCCCTATATAATTGGCAAAATCAGTCATTTATCAACACAAATGCATTCTTACATGAAACAAAGCTTCTTCGGAAATCTGAACCAAAGTATTCAGACCTCACAAGAAACTACTCCGTTGATGATGGCAATGCAGGCGACACGACGCAAAATCCTTAATAATAATAATAAGAGAAGGGTTCACCCTTTCTCTCTTATCGAACTCCGCTCTGCAGATTCTGGAATCATGCCTTCTACTACAGAACCTGCATCTGGCATCCTGCTGACAGGTCCACGACTTGTTTCCATTTGCAACATCTGAAGCTCGTGTCTGGCGGTTCCACATAGGGCGCCACCTTCCCGTAATCCCGCCCCAGATGTGAAGACCTTCTCCAGGACTTTTCCTTCCATGAGGGGGGCATCGAGCTGGCATCGCTCCTCGCCTCGTGTCGCATGAGCCTTTACCCAACCAAACCTGTCGTCGTCGAGCAGGAAGTCTGGGTCCAGTTGTGTGGATGCTGGAAGATAATGACCTTCGTCATTCCTACCCCTTCTTGCGGAACAAGCAGCACTGCCCCCCTTACTCCTGAGATGCCAGGAGCTGCTTCGCCTCTACGATCTGTGCTGTAAGATATGGTCTTCCTTTGGCCACCTTGGCACTGGCTCAAGTCTACGGTGTTCTCGACCCATTTCCATGGACCACTTGCAGGTCATTCTGCAAGATTGTGGGAATAAACGTTTTTTTCAGGCAAATCCACGAAAGAGAGAGAGAGAGAGAGAGAGAGAGAGAGAGAGAGAGAGAGAGAGAGAGAGAGAGAGAGAGAGAGAGAGAGAGAGAGAGAGAGAGAGAGAGAAAGAGAGAAAGAGAGAAAGAAAGAGAGAAAGAGAGAGAGAGAGAGAGAGAGAGAGAGAGAGAGAGAGAGAGAGAGAGAGAGAGAGAGAGAGAGAGAGAGAGAGAGAGAGAAAGAGAAAGAGAGAAAGAGAGAGAAAGAGAAAGAGAGAAAGAGAGAAAGAGAGAAAGAGAGAGAAAGAGAAAGAGAGAGAAGAGAGAGAGAGAGAAAGAGAGAGAGAGAGAGAGAGAGAGAGAGAGAGAGAGAGAGAGAGAGAGAGAGAGAGAGAGAGAGAGAGAGAGAGAGAGAGAGAGAGAGAGAGAGAGAGAGAGAGAATATGAATAACCAAATCACACATACTCGTGAATCCGCTCAGCTCTAAACAAACACAAACAGTTAATCTCTTTCCTGTGAGATTTTACTTTCTAATGCAGCCGAGGAGCGACCTTGGGGATTTTGGACCCGGATGTTGTCGTCAGTGCCCCCCACACACACTTATGTCGGGAATTCAAGGCCACAAGGAGCCCAGAACGGGTCGGTGACTACCTGGGCAGTGCCATATATACCCTGGCGCAGGAGAAGGGATCACCACACTCCAAGGAGGTCAGCTGATAACTCAGTTATTAGAAAGAGCTAACAAGTGTGACTCTAAAAACAGACAGGTAGGAATGCAATACCTTCTATTGAGTGGACAAACTATCTAACAACATTTGAGTACTTAAGAAAGGAATTATCACTCTGTTGAGGTTTCTGAACGCGATACACCCGTTATCGAGTAATGCAAACCTATATATATATATATATATACACAAATATCTGTTCCAGAATGGGAGAAAAATACGTGTTGACGAGCTGCTGTTGCGGATGCTCCCTGAGGACTGGCGCCCTGATCATCGCCGTCGTCAGCCTGGTAAGGCCGTGGCGGATTTGTCTTCAGTTGTGTTTATTCTGCGTTCTATTCATGATATTGTGACGTTTATCCTTTCTGGACCTTTTGGAAATGCACTTCCTCAGAGAAAAAGGGATTCCTTTCAGGTGCTGTCGACAATCGGTGCAGCTTATGGCGCATACGTGGGCTCCAACGGTAAGTGAGAGAGAGAGAGAGAGAGAGAGAGAGAGACTGATATCCATATCCATATAAATCTCTGTCTGTCTATACATACATGCATGTATATGTACAATATAAATATGTACATACATACATACATATATATATATATATATATATATATTTTTGTATATATACATATATATACATATATAAACATATATATGCACATATATTATTACATATATATACATATATATACATATATATACATATGTATACATATGTATGTATATATATATACATTTATATATACATATATACATATATATACATATATATGTATATATATATATATATGTATATATATGTATATATATGTATATATATATATATATATATATATATATATATATATATATATATATATATATATATATATATATATATATATATATATATATATATAACTACATATCTGAGAGAGAGAGTGCTTAGTGCTCGACCTCGAAGCGCGTGAGTGACCGGCGATTCCTCCCCCAGGGGAGAGCGCGGGCTGGCTCGACTTCTTCATCGACGCCGTCAACATCATCCTGGCAGCCATCCTCATCCACGGCATTCGGATGGTAAGCCTTTGTCGTTGAAAGGGTTGCGTCAGATGGAAATAAGCTTTGTGAAATGAGCGAAAATAAGCTTTGTGGAATGAGCGAAAATAAGCTTTGTGAAATGAGCGAAAATAAGCTTTGTGAAATGAGCGAAAATAAGCTTTGTGAAATGAGCGAAAATAAGCTTTGTGAAATGAGCGAAAATAAGCTTTGTGGAATGAGCGAAAATAAGCTTTGTGAAATGAGCGAAAATAAGCTTTGTGGAATGAGCGAAAATAAGCTTTGTGGAATGAGCGAAAATAAGCTTTGTGAAATGAGCGAAAATAAGCTTTGTGGAATGAGCGAAAATAAGCTTTGTGGAATGAGCGAAAATAAGCTTTGTGAAATGAGCGAATGAGTGAGCAATGCCCCTTCCCTTTGCAGGAGAGGCGAAACCTTGCCCTTGCATGGGTGTGGGGCA
>BOPN01007906.1:45000-52462 GCA_017312705.2 Penaeus japonicus | reverse complement strand
TGTGATATAATACACCAGATGCACATGCAGATTCTAGAAAAATGAAGATAAAATCATTAAACAAACCAAAATGACATCACACTTGAAACACATCAAGAAATCCACAACCAGCCTCCCCCTCCCCCTTCTGTAGCCACGCCTACAAGCACTTCCCGTGTAATCCATTAAGGCAATTTGACTTCCATCTGGGGGCGCTGGCTGTGTACCTTTCACGACCAAAATCCTCGCCTGAAAGCCATGCATTTCAGTAATCCACGACACGCGCTCAATACCCCCCCCCCTCCCCTCCCCCTCGACCCTTTCGAAATGAGAAGGACACTGGACGGCGACACAACTTCATCCCGGCCCGGCTAGTCAGTGGCGCTATCTGATTTTATGTGACCCAAGTTTCTGAACAGCTGGATGCTTGTAGAATATTCGGGGAATGGGGAGGTGGGGGAGGTGGGGGTGGCAGGGGTACAGGCGGGGGAAAAGGTGGTGTTGGTGGGGATGGAGTGGGAGGAGAGAGGAGGAGGAGAGAAGAGGAGGAGAGAGGAGGAGGAAGAGGAGAGAGGAGGAGGAGGAGGAGAGGGGAGGAGGAAGAGGAGAAGGAGGAGGAGAAGGAGGAGGAGAAGGAGGAGGAGAAAGAGGAGGAGGAGGAGGAGGAGGAGGAGGAGGAGGAGAGGGGGAGTGGGAGGAGAAGGGGAGTGGGAGGAGAAGGGGAGAGGGGGAGAGGGGGAGAGGGGGAGAGGGGGAGGAGGAGGAGGAGGGGGAGGATGTGAATATGAGGGAGAAAGAAATAGAAAGAGTAGGAGAAAGTGGAAGAGGAAAGAAATAGCATGGGGGGTAGAAGAGAGGATTTCACATAGCTAACCTATGTTCTAAAAATGTATTCTTGAGTCTAATCAGCAACTTCTACCCAATACATTGTCTTTTAAAAATGCCACCATATCCTACTACCTGGTAATGATGCCATCATTGACTCTGCCTTTCCACAGGTATTTATAACTGTTATATAAAAGGCTAATACCAATATGTACAACAGAAAATACAAAAAACTGGTCTATAATTACCATGCTGCACACGACTATTCCCTCAGCTGTGTAAGATCACTGATAAGGAGAGGTGTTCAAAATGAGTGGTATATCTTTATCAGCAATGCTCTCACTTGGGGATTTTTCTCAACAATAACACTATCAGCTCCTCATTTGTATTCAAGTATTAAGACAGGACTGTCAATTTCCCTGTACCTGTGTCCTGCCCCATCCTGGGCAATCTCTAAAATAATATATGTAGGAATGGATAAATAAGCAGTAATGTGTTGATACTTGAAGTGCATGTATATATGCACTATCTTTTATTATTATTGTTGTTGCTTTTTACAAACAGATTGTTCTGCAAGCACTAAGTTGCCAAGGAGTTAATTAGTAAGCCTGTAAACCACCAGTGCGAGCGATGTAAGGCACTGGTATTGATATTATGTGACATAAGACATTGATCATGTATGTCTACTGAATTTAATGAAATATCGATGGCAGTGTGTTTTGACCTGACGTTTCCTGTCTCCTGTGTTCGTTTCTGCCTCGGAACACTAGTTTCTCTCAGCAGCTGTGTTTGTTAACGGAAGGCCCGAGGCAAAGAAAGTGACTAAAGATTTGTACTTAAGGACATGTAAGGATCACACAGAGGCAGACAAACAGATCAGGACAGAGAGGTCAGACAGACAGACCAGAGCGAACAGCTCTAAATTCCGGCCTGACGGCCTGACAGAACCTGTATTAAGCAGAGTCCACAATAAAGACCATGGCACGTGAACGTCTGTCTTTTAACCATCGACCCACATCAGGGCATCGGATGTTGTACAACTAGTGCCAGCAGGTGGCTTACAAATGATGACAGCAGTGGGTGGCACTAGTGGTTTACAAAGCCTGTCTGACCTTGCCTGACCTCACCTGCTTGCTTGATCCTTGATTTTCTGTGAAACTGGATTTCATTTCCATTGCTATTACTACTGTCATTTATATTATTATGATAAAAAAAAAGTAATAACAACAATAGTAATAATTATATCAACAAAAACCATAGTAATTTTCTACAAAAGGAGTGCATTATAAAACCCCTGAAATTAGAATTCATTGATTTCTTGTGATATCTTGCACACATTTATAGTGCATGCTATTGATCAACAGCAACTAGATCCTATTCGCAGGGAGAGTATGGACTATCCTACGAAAATTGGAGGTGAAATCTGCATATATTCAGTGTGAATTAATTTCATGCATAAATTATGCATTCTTGGGGATTGCACCACCTAGGACCCTACTTTGCTGGGGCCCACCCACTCCCACTCCCACCCACCCCCTCTAGGGATGTAATATCTCCACATCTAACCAACAACCCCAGACAGGTCCCCTGCCATCCAGCTCTCAAGAGGTTATGTCAATTGTGAGGATCTTCAGCTATTTGTATAATAATTTCATTGGTTAACCCTATGACGACGGTGCTTCACACCCGTGTGACACAGCTACATTCTCGATGCCAGGGCGTCATGCCAGTGTGACGTTTCCAATGCAATACTGAAATGGCCTGGCGTAGAGGTTTTCACTTATCGCCGTGCCCCGTCGGGAAAGGGTTAATGGACATCACTAGCAATCAAACAAAATTAATTTGGACAGGAACTATAATGAGGAATTAATCTTTATTTTCATAATAGTCATAAGAGTCAACAAGTAAAGTTTGGTAGGTCTACTAATTGACTTGGTGACTGAGTACTTGAAAACACTTATGCATAACCAAAAAAAAACAAAAAAAACAGTGGAATGTATATGTCCCCACCATAAATGGATAAACTCCTAACCAAGTTAATATACATCGGCAACAGAAATATTCTTTTTTTCTTTTTAGTGCAATAAAATCAATCGAATTGTAAGCACTTGGACGAAATAATGTCAGTGTACATCTCCCCGGGCGGACACAGCGTTACTAGTATGTTTCTAGCGCCGCTAAAGGCCTGGCGACACGTAATGGGATTTGCGAGTCACGGTTGCACTTGTTTGCTCGGCATCTTCTGTTATTGTTTACTTCTTGATTGCTTGTTTACTCGGGAGGCTGAGTGACAGGAGGGCGAGGGTCGGCCCTTCCCGTTCGCTCCCATTTATCGCCACTTCCGCTTTTACAAACCTCGCCGACTGCACGCGCGTACTCACCATCTTGCAATATCCGAGGAGATCCAGATTGGTCGGATTTTCGTCTTTGAGAACAGGGAGGAAATGCTTTCGGACGAAATATCTGTTTCTTTCCTGCGAAGATCAGCTGGATGGTTTACCTCGGGCGTCAACGTCTGCCAAGGCGCGGATCCACACAGCGAGACTCAACAAAAATAACAAATGATTTTTTTATTCATATAACTATCAAAACTTTATTATTATAAAAGGATATCAAAGCAATATATTTGACTTAGATTTGATTAAATAATAATAAACAAATAGTGGATTTTCGTTGCGCTTGTAGTAGTGTGAGTAGTTATCGGCTCGGCCGCCAGGAGGATCCTTCTTTCACGTTTCAGCGTGTGAGTGTTTGTTGATGGCGGAGTCGCCTTGCTATTTTCACTCTTTTCTCCTCCTTCACGTTTCGTAATTTTGGAGTGGGAATCAGGACGAGACGTAGGAAGAGTATAGTGTTAAGTGCCGAAGTGATTTCTGGGCCGAAATAATGTTTTTTATCGAAAATTTGGGGTTTGAAAGAGATGAATGCGGCTTTGTTGATGTTTTCGTGCACCACATTTCAAAGCTAAACCGTGTTCTGTCGAAAGATTCCATGACAGTTACAGTATTAGAAATTACTAGAAGACAAAGGTTTGTGACCGGATAACATGCGAAGCCCAATATGGATTATAGTAAATCTGTGTTGTTACGAGGGATCCAGACGCACGTGCTTCCGAGAGCCTGGGATTTCGCCCAAGTTTTGTCAAAGTTGATTTGCCTAAATCTCCATCACACTTGTAGGCTGAACCATTTTACTGTCAATTGGTTTTAATGTATTTTTCAGAAAATGATTTGTTACCAGTGGCCGTTCACACAAGGAAGGGAACGGGAGGGAGGCTGTGAGGAGTCGAGGCAAGAGCTGGAGTGCCGTGTCTTTTAAGATGTAATTTAGATCCTAAGTCAGAAAATTCTGTTCAGAAATTTGGAATTGGGTTGCAGAATTAATTATATTTTAGTTGCAATGGGAAGGTTTTGATATCTTGAACCCCAGGACTGTATGTGCCCAAACAGTCTAGTCCTGCAATCCCGTGCCCTCATTTTCACCACTTTGATATAGGACTACAAGCCTGTAACATATTGACTTGGCAAGATAGAACTTGTTTGACGGCAAATCTTCAAGGTGGTTCACAAGCTCGGTGCACTGAAGGCAGGGAAGCTCGGCAAACTGAATCAAGATGTTGTTCGTTATTATGTTTTTTTGTTTTTTTTTTGTTAACTAAGTTGTTTTTTCAGGATATTACTTTAACTCTCCATCTCTTCATGGTTTGCATTTCTAGACAAACCAAAATTTTTAAGCTGTTAAACTACCTCTCCATTGTTATAATTATCACATAAATGAATCGGTTCCCTTAGCTAGGCCTGGTAATAGTTGATCATGGTGGGAGGAATCCTCACTGGATTTGACATGCTTTGCAATAATTAATTTTGAGATGCAATATTTCAAGTGTGTGGACACCTTGGTGGCGTGTGTTGGTATAGGTTTGTCTATTGGGGCAGTATTTCAATCAAAGTTTGCATTTTGAGAAATTTCTTGGACATCAACATATCTGCCTGTCAGTATGAAAATTATGGCAACTTCACACTTAGCTTTTTCTGCCATTACTCATTGTACAAGTAAATTTGTTGTAAAACCATTTGTGGAATCCGGCTTGACATTGTCAAGAAATTCATTGCTTGCGAGTGTTCATAAAATTGGCATTGGTCTTTGTAGGACTTCAAGTGAATCATAGAACTTATAGCTAATTAAGGAATTTTTAACAAGTGCACACTGGCAGTGTGTGTGTGTTGTGTTTACTGCTGCACACTACACACTCATGAGTTTGTGCTCACCTGAGATCTTCACAAAAATTGTACTTTCCATACAGGTCTGCATGGCTGTCAACTTAGAATTATAATTGTTCATAGTAGGACACCATAGCCATTCTGCTTTGCCACTGCCAAAGGCTGATAAATCTACACACACTTGGCAAGAGGACCTTGTTTAATGTTAAAGTACCAGGGAGGTCATACATGTCATATCTGGTTTCTGTCTTTGCTGGAGAACCGTTTTCCACTGCAAATCATTGATTCATGTGTTCAAACTCAGCAGGGGAGGGTATAAAGAAAGTGTAAAACGAGCTGAAATATAATATGAAAGGATTCCTATCTAATGTTTGAAATAGGCTATGAAATCCTGCACAGTATACACCCCGCTTAACCCATTGGAGCCGGTTGACGTGATGACACGTATTGTGGTTTTCGTGTCAGATGCCTGGGACGTGCTATGAGGGGAAGCCACGCACTCAGGTAGAGCGAGCGGGCAGCCCAGGCTCGCAGCTTGTGTGTCCGAGAATCTCGAGGCGTTAGGCTTATGCGTTCGAGAACCCCGGTATTGCGACTATGCAAAGCTGGAACGGCCCCGGCGTGAATTGGTTAAATCCATGGGCCTCTACCCCTCGAACCCCGATAATTTGTGGGTGAATAATTACCCTATATAGCATCAGAAATGTTAGAAAGGCTTAATTACAAGAAAGTATGGGATGCATGATCTCAAAAAGACATGTAGTTAAAGAATAATCATTTTTACAAGCATAACTGACATAATTGGTTACACAATTCATGAAAGATTTGACAATGCAATGTAAAGAATGGAAACCACTTGGAGAAAAAGGAATCACGGCCACAAACTTGAAAGATAACTTTATCAATCTGCCAGGGAAAGGGTCTCCATGAAAATTATCTAATATTTTTCATTCTATTTCATACAGCAGTATATACCTTGTACCCATAAGGCTTTGTGAAAGTGGAACTATACTATAATCCTACCTAGTAGTTATTTATTGCTATGAGTGTTGCTGCTTAACACTACCTCTCAACATGTCACTCAGTGTGGCCTTATTCTTAGGTTTGCATATTCATGTCCATTTTTGGTTGATCTTGTCTGAAATCAACCTCCCCACTTTGTGAAATAATCTTGTCACTTAACTTCAGTTATTGGATAGTGGGGGGGGGGGGGGTATCCATTATTTGCAAGGTTTCAAATTATAGTGAAGAGGTGCTATTATTATCCTATCCGTATCAAATTGCACTTTGGTCCTGAACCGTTTCTAGGGCTTGCGCATGTATTTGTATTTCTACATTAATTACAGTTATAGATGTAAATGGCAAGTGTCTAAAAATTTATTTATTTATTACAGAACAATAAGCCAAAATGACCAATCCAAAGGGTGTGCGTCGCGGCACGCGCAACATGTTTGCGCGTGGCTTCAAGAAGAATGGTGTAGAGCATCTCTCCACCTTCTTGAAGGTGTACAAAGTTGGCGACCTTGTTGACCTCAAGGTTAGTTGGAAAGCATCTTTCTGGACTCGTGTTGCATTTCTGTGTAGGCTTAATTCACTTGTCATTGTTTCTAGTCAATTGCATGAGTTCATTAACACAAATACATTTCAACATGTACTTATCTTACTCCAAATCTATAGTTTGGTAAAATTTGTTGGTCATAGTGTCATTCTAAAAGAAACTTTCTTTTCCCAGGGCAACGGTGCCTTCCAGAAAGGTCTGATTCACAAGGCATACCACGGAAAGACTGGCCGTGTGTTCAATGTGACCCAGCATGCTGTTGGTGTCATTGTCAACAAGAGAGTCAAGGGCAAGATCCTGGCCAAGAAGTGAGTTTAATTTTCAGAAGTTATGTTGCTGAATAAATTTGTAGCAAAATATTTGTCAGCTATTGCTGAATAGTATGTTACTTTACATGCTTAGAATGTATCTGAAGCTGAACTTAATCATTATAAGTTCATTTGTTTGAGCAGGTTTTTTATGCATCATTTTCTGTTGTGACTTTCTGTAACATTTGTATTCACCCTCTGCCCTCTCCTCCCCAGGCTGAACGTACGCATTGAGCATCTCAAGCACTCCAACTGCCAGGCTGACTTCAAGCAGCGCATCAAGGAAAACGAGCAGCGCAGGGTTGAGGCCAAGAAGGCTGGCATCAAGATCCCCAAGGGAGAGCTCAAGCGCCAGCCTGCTCTGCCCCGTTCCGCACACAAGGTCAACATCACGGAAAACAAGCCTGAATTCCTCACGCCTCTGCCTTATGAGTTCATTGCATAAATAAATCTAAGGCGTTTTCCCGACTTTTTATTTTTTAACCTGCTTGGTTTATTACTTGTGAGCCAAGTAATGTAGTAGTGCTAAATAAGATTATATAGAATACTGAACAGAATTAGCTCTTTACTTT
>BOPN01007906.1:37500-40000 GCA_017312705.2 Penaeus japonicus | reverse complement strand
AGTAGGTTAGGACTGAGAACAGACCTCGTCGGGAGACCCGCGCAGTGAAGAAGGCAGACATGAGCTCTTCATGGGGAAGACCTAGCTCACGACACTTACTTCGTAGGCTCTCCACAGTGTCTGGCTGCAGCTCATACTCACGGCGCTTCATGGCTCTGAACGCCAATCCATCGCTGTATTCCTCAAACCGATAGATCTTGTACGCAATGTCGGGGTCTAAGAGCTTTAGAGAAATTCTTTCAGTCAGTTTCTCGGTGACAAGTTTTGTCAGCAAAATATACAGAGTAGTGGCAGTAGTTAGTGTGTCCATCACAGTTGGATCTTGAATGACCACCATCGTGAACAGTGTGAGATTTAACGGACTGTTCAAATGTGTTCCAAGGTAAGTGTCGAGATTTACGAGTTGCTCATTCATTGACTTCTTTATTCTGCATCTACTGTCGTCGTCGGAGACAAAACTGTCGCAGAGTCTGCCAACGAAATTCGAGTGATGTTCCTTGGTGATGCCCTCCAGCTGCAGCAGCAGCCTGCGTCTGTTGTGGGGCACGAGCGCAAGGAGGGAGGACAGGCTGCTGGGCCTTGTGGTCAGCAGAAGGCGCACGTTGTCGCCGGGCAAGTACAGTGCCTCCCGAATCACCTGCCTTGACGCCTCGTTCACCTCATCAAAGCCATCGACGAGAATGAGAATCTGCATGTGGATGACTGTTTCGTACACGTGCTCGTACTCTACGTCAATCTTCCTGTGAGTGTCATGCAGAAGATTCTGAATCAGCTGATCAAACGTCGCTATTGTAGGATTACGACACTCGATATAAAACAAGAGTTCTACCTGATCCAGGCCCGGTACTGCAGATGGATCTTTAACCCACATCTCCATCAGGTACTTCAGGTAAGTAGTTTTTCCCATTCCTCCATCGCCCGAGACAATCAAAACGTCTGCAACGTTGCCGTCTGCTCTCTTTACTTCCAGTATTCCATTGTGGGGAACTTTCCTTCCAGTCTCTTCCCCAGCGAGACTGTTTTCCTCCTTCAAAATGAATTTTGTAAATATTTGCGTTGGATTCACCTGACAGTCCATTAAGAGACACGGGAGAAGACTAATCTCATAAAACCGCGAGTACACTTGTTCTAACTCACTTCTCGATGCCTCCTTAATGCTGCTCCGCAGCTGCTCTCTCATTTCCTTCACTTCCTGCTGATACTGCATGATATCTGCCGTCCCGAGGGGGTCACGTATCTTCTTGTACACTTGATCAATTCTGTCATTGGTATCCTCAAGAATCCTAGTTACTTCTTCGTCTCCTCTGGAGAAACGACAGCCGGCTTTGGTGATGATATCCACGAACAGCCGCCGCAGTTCCTCGAGTTTGTTCTCCATGTCCTTCCGTGTCATCTGGGGGTCCTCGTGGGCCAGGTTGTTGCGATGCGCCTTGACCTTGTACAGGAGGTTTTCTAGGGAAGGCCCGCACGGGTCCTCGATGACCCATCGCTCATCTCCTGCGTCCAGAGTACACGTGCGCCGCAGAAGCTGGTACAGGAGACTGATGTCATAACTACTGACTGGGTCTCCCGAATCAAGCTTGGCTCGCTGGTGGGCATTGAACACCCTTTTGTACTGAACGTTGGAGAAGCATGACTCCTGGAAGAGTTTCTCTTTCACGGAGAGGCTGCCTCCCGCGTAGGACCAGTGGAACACCTGTTGCAAGACTTGCCTTCCGTGTCTGTTAACGGCGCACTGGTACCGTAGCCAGAACAGGTCGTCGGGGGAAATGCCCCGTGTCGCTCCGCTGTCTTCCATCCCAAGTCGTCATCGGGGTCCCCGCTGTCCCTGGGCATGTGGGCAAAATGGCTCGGTTAGATTTTGTGCTCTAATATGCCTGGGTCTATTATGATGCTTCAAAAAAAACTCGGTAATAATTATGCTATGTTTAAAGATATCTACAAAAGTAACATGTAAAAGTAACATCACTATTTTCTTTAATCGAATGGCGCTTTACCTTGTTTATGAACATATATATATATATATATATATATATATATATATATATATATATATATATATGTGTGTGTATGTATATCGGTTTTATGTTTACATGAAACACAGTGAGATGAGCTATATCTCACGAAAAACAATAATCTAACGACAAAATGCTACATCGGCATCTCTCCCGGTCATTTCTTTCATTCAGTGTCAACTTTTCAGCACATTACAATCACTTGTTGCGTTTTTTTTTACAGAAGAATCAACCGTTTGGCTTCGACGGTTGTGACAGTTATTGAAAAAACGTATGAACAACGAGAGTGTAAAACTTTAAATGTAAGTGCAGCATGCAGAATCTGGTGAAGAATGCAACATCGAATTATTAAAATTATCTTGCTTCCTATTAAAATATATAAAGTTACTCACCAGAAAAATTGTTTTCTAACACTTATTAACACCATTTTTACAAGGACTAAACCCTGTTTCTAAGGAATGTTCAAGGCCAGTTCACTTATACTC
>BOPN01007906.1:5000-32500 GCA_017312705.2 Penaeus japonicus | reverse complement strand
TTTTTAGTGAATCACTGTGACGAAACCTTAATATGCGATCAATGACATATGCCAGATGTATCCCCGGATATGTGTTAAATATAGCAAGAGTAATGTATTTATTATTAGCGCAGTTGGGTTTGGTATTGATTTTTGCGACAAACAAATGAAAAACTATACCTTTAGTATTGTTAAAAAGGCTTATTTTAATGATATGGGTAATTTAATTAATTAAATTGGTTTATCTTTTATAGACTGATATAATTGTGCTAAACAGAAAATAAATATACTCAAAAATAGTATAGACTCTACACTGATTGTTTACAACTGATCAGCTGATTGACGCGACTGTTTGATGTCAGCCTTTGCACGCGGCCTATTTTATGACATTTTTCGGATATTTCAACCCTGCTGTAGATATAAGATTACGTAAATACTTCAGACGGGTTTCTGATAATGTTTTGCTTATATCCGTATTGGTACATTATGTGAGATCGTTTTTAGATATATATTTACCGGCATTCTTATTGCATTAGTACAGTAACTGATACTTCTTTCTGGATATATATTTGAGAGAATTGTTATCCATTTTGCGTTAGAAAACAATACATTATTTAGTCGAAATAGGGATACGTGGATGCTGCACTTGCATACTGCACAAAATTGTTAAGCTTGTCCTTAACGCTCATTTTATTAAACAAAGAAATTAGTTAAGGATCTTTCAACCCGTTTGGGAATATTCTCGGATAGTTAAAGAATCAATTATCCAGAACAGGACCACATTAAACTAAACAGTAGCCTGCAGTTCATTAAAGATCAGTAGACCACCCATTATATTTTTGTACTATTGAGCTTGGAAAGGTTCCCTGTTTGATTTAGATAGCCATGGAGGTCATGTGCATTTGTGAACGTTGTTCTGCTTTATGCAGATATTTTTGTATCTAATAGTGTTATTGTATGTGTTCTTAATGACCTTTTCACTGTACAGTTCTATTCTAGATGAGGAATATTAATTCTCATTAACGATAAGACTGCAGAAGATAAATGCTATTCATAATAGCAATTGTTTATGGTATAGTAAATTATAAGGAGCATTTATTTGATGGCAGCCAGCTAGCAATATTGCAGCATTCTTTCATGAGGTATAATTGTCACTTTGTTCAAACACAACCTCATCAAATAAATTTCAGAAGTGCATACTAATTACTAAATCAGGAGCCACACATGATGCTTCACTCTATTTTTGTGTGGCCAAATTTTCAATTAATATGCTCCCCCCACCCTTAAAAACTGCAATGTGCTTTTGGAGTTAAATACTTTGGTATTGAAAGAAATTGATAGGAAAGGAAAGCCTCTCTTTTTATGTCTTTTGTTACTGGGGAATTGATGATTAATCCTTCATGAACAGGGTTAAGGAATATATGTAAAGTTTGAGTCAGGGTTGGTAAATAATTGCTCAATTTTTTTGTGTATACCACTCAAGGCGAGATTATTTGTATTAGAAGAATCTCATCCACTATGCAAATGCCATATACTGAAATTGTGCTTATTTCTTTTATCTTGCATCTTGCGAGAGCAGCAAGTTTTCTGATTGTTTTGACTTGTGTTATCTTTTCTTATGTTACTTGTTTTCATTACTTTATGTATTTGGGACCCAGCATTAACAGCTTTAATCTGAAGACAATAATACACCAAGTACAGTATTACAGTAGCTATAGTATCCAGTTTGATGAGAAGAAATTGCCCCTGTATTCGGTACCAGTAGAATTTTTCTTAACAGGTGAGACTAATGCGTGTTAGCTTGCAGTGAGGAAGACTTGCCAGTTACCAAACAATGCGGCCGAGAACGTGTCAAAAGGAAGACAGAAGTTACATAAATGGCTTTCTCAGAGAATTTGGCCTGTAAATATCTCTTCAGTGGTTTGTATTTTGTTAAGTCAAAAAAAAAAAAAAAAAAAGTAACGGCTGATGTGGATCATTTGAATTCCCTTTTCTCATCTTGTGGAAAATACTTTCAGAGAAGTTGACAGCCTAGATGAGCCCCAGAGGTGGCTCCACAGTGAATTCTTGACATTGCTTTTTTATGTTTCTGATTATTATGATTCATTGTACATTGCTTGACATTTTCTGGAGATTTAACAAATAGAGAAAGATATTTAGTGCTTCACAATAGTTCACAAGTTCACAAAAACAGATGCATAAATGATAGAGTAGCTGTGGCCCTCAATGGTCTAATTCTATGTGATATATAATTTTGATATCTTTTCCAAGATTTTGCCAGAAGGAACAGCAAGAATGTGAAAATATTAATTGTTGCATGTTTTTTTTTTCTCTCTCTCTCTTTCTTCATTATCAATCTTTATTTTTCTTGTTTCAGAACAGATGTTTATTTCCTCATTTTTATTTATTTTCTTGAGTGTTACGCATCTTGCAACTCTCGGAGACCCATTGACATTCTGACATTCTGTGACCTTAAATATGTCTTTCTATTTGATAATCTTCATCCTTAGAATTAAGAAACTAAAGGAAAGAAGAGCAAATACTTAAAAACCATTTTAAAAGTATTCATTATTGTAGTGCTTTTCTTTTAGTTTTTTTTCTTCATGTGGGTCTTGATCAAATCTTCATTAATTTTCATTAATGAGAGTCTAGTTTTAATTGCACCTCACTCTCCCCTTCCTTCCTTACTTCCTTCCTTCCCTCCCTCCCTCCCTCTCTCCCTCCCTCCCTCCCTCCCTCCCTCCCTCCCTCCCTCCTTCCTTCCTTCCTTCCTTCCTTCCTTCCTTCCTTCCTTCCTTCCTTCCTTCCTTCCTTCCTTCCTTCCTTCCTTCCTTCCTTCCTTCCTTCCTTCCTTCCTTCTTTCCTTCCTTCTTTTCTCCCTTCCTTTCTTTCTTCCTTCCTTCCTTCCTTCCTTCCTTTCTTCCTTCTATCCTTCCTTCTTTCTCCCCTATGTGTGCGTTTAGTGTGTATCCAATCTTTGCACTTATTGAGTTCTCTATAACATGGCATTATCTTATACGTGCACATAAATACATTGGGTATATCCTTATGTGAAACGGCTTGTAATTGATAACTGAAAGAATTCACGATCCAGAATTCAGAATTCGTTACCCAGAATCCAATATCTATGTCCCTGTCCCTGTCCCTGTCCCTGTCCCTGTCCCTGTCCCTGTCCCTGTCCCTGTCCCTGTCCCTGTCCCTGTCCCTGTCCCTGTCCCTGTCCCCTCTCCCTTCCCTTCGTCCCTCCCTCTCTCCCTAAAACCATACACGACATACAAGCATTCCAACCTACATCCACCTCCCTCCCTCCCTTCCTCCCTCCCTGTCTCCTCCCTCCCTCTTCCCTCCACCTTCCCTTCTTCTCTTCCTCCCTCCCTTTTCCTCATGCACAGAAGCACAAATGAATGGCTCTGATTGTTTCAGATCGGTGCAGATGCGGCTGTACACGATGCACAAGAGGGAGTTTGTCATGGTGTTCATCATCTTCTTCGCCTCCCTTGGGCTCGCACTGTTTGTTGGACTGGCTGGTAAGGCTCATTATGAGGGCTCCCTGTTGTTTTTATTTTGACTTATAACAGCTCTCTCTATCTCTCTCTCTTTTCCTTTATCTTCTGTTTGTTACACCTGTTTGGGCCTTATAGCACAACTCTTGCAATGAATGGTCCAACCCCAATGTTTTTCTCTGTGCCACACAGGGCCACCTATCACAGCCAAGGTGGAGCAGAGAGCCTCACAGCTGACGCCAGGACTCAACCAGTCACAGATGACCACAGGGCCCTTTCTTATGAAGTCCCCGCCTCTGACCACATATGGGCAGCAGCTGTGGGTCATCGCCAAGATTATGATAGATGTTAAAGATAGTAAGTTTGGTTGGCTCTACATTTAGTGGTGATGTTTCCATTTTGTTCTAGTCATTGTTTATATGCCTGCAGCATTAATTGTCTTTCTTCAGCCTAACTTAGATTTATTCTGAAAAGGATTATCACAAAATCAAGAGAAAAATTGAGTTGAAGTTCTTAATGCCACTCTAGCTCTGGTTACTAAAGTCCATGCTTATTTAAGGTACAGTATTCCATCATGATTATCCCTGTAAGTGATGTGCACTAACCAAGTGATTTCCTCCACCTGCAGAGCAATCTTTCCGTAAAGATTTCTACTTAAGTGTATCAATTGAAGGGCTTACCAGGGAACATAAATCAGAGACCGTTATGTCACCTGATAAACCTCACAACAGGCAAGTGGTTTTGTGTCTGGCAGTTTGTGTTACTGATGAACGTATAAGTGAAAGATGCTAGATAATGACTGAAGGCTGTGGTTGTTAAACTTATCACTGGTATTCCCCCTTTAGTAGTTTTGCCTGTGATTATACACCCCCCATTTCCTCCCATCTTCATCCAGGTTGCTAAAATTTTCTCCTGAAGTTAAGATAGAGACTGATGTGTGTTTTTACTCTTTTTGTATGAGCATCACTCATATACATTGCTATGCATATTAAGAGAATTTCAAATGCAGTCATATTTTTCCTATTAATTTGTGCCCTCCCAGTTTAAGAACTACCGTTTTAAGATATATAGTCAAAGTACAGTTATGTTTAGAATGTTAAACACATAAACCCTGATGCGTATCTATATTATGTATATTGATATATTCATGTGTCTGACATTGTCTCTAGTAATCCTTTATTTTTTCCCTGAATGTTCACAGGACTCGCACTTTGGAGTGTGATGAAAAGGAGTGTGGAGAATTCACTGTGATGCACCTTGGCTACCTTCGATACACTCACTACATCATCACTGTTAACTTTTATGGGCTCAGTGAAATACAACAGTGGTATAATGTAGAAGATGTTGTTTTCCATGTGAGTAGTTCTTGTGCTGCTGAGGGTTTGTCATATGTAATCTAAATTTATTTTTTATAGCAAGTATTACCATTAGTGATATCATGGTGTTTGTTTATGACTGAAACTCTATATATTGAAGTGGAAATTATGAGGAAATGAGTAATCTATCAATCAAATTAATGAGGATATCATTATGTTTAGAGGTTGAACTACAGTAGTCTTCCTCATATATCCTTCTTAATCCTCTTGTCTGCCTATTATATCTTATTGTTTGCCTATGAAGAGTATTTTGATACTGCAGTTCTTTGGATTGGAAATTTATATAGCTTGTGAGCATTTGGTTCTTAGGGTGCCAGATTTGGGAGGCACCACCTGTATGTACATGATGTTTGTTATGCAGATTTTGCAAATAATGTTTTGTTTTGACCACATTAGATACTCAGTAAGCAGTGAAAAAGAAACTGAAACAGAGACTCTCTTTTCAGTTCAAAACCTACAACCCATCGTTTACAAAGCTGGAGATCTGGATTCGCTTCATATTCCTCCTCCTCACCTTTGCTGTAGCTGTGAGTACATCTTTTGAGTACAATCCAGATTTTCCTTTAACCCATTCACGCCAGGGCTATTCTGGCTCTAAATGGTCGGAATGCTGGGGTATTCAAACACATAAGCCTAGCGCCTTTGGAATCTCGGGCACACTAACCGCAAGTGAGTGCTGTACGTCTGCTCACCCAGTGCGCTGGCCTTGACTAAATATCTCGTCGCCGGCCTCTGACCCAAAAACCACTGAATGTGATAGCAAGTCAACTGGCGCGAATGGGTTAAACAAGTTGAGGATTGTTTGAATACTAAATTTGTCAGTCTTAAGATGGTTCTCTCAACGCTGAATGTGATATTGTTTGGTTCTTTTGGCAGTGTTTGCTGGCCCACAGTCTCAGGAAGTATGCTATTTATGACTGGTCCATTGAACAAAAGTGGATGTCAGTGCTTCTGCCTTTCCTCTTGCTGTACAATGGTAAGTGCTGGGAGGTAACTATGATTTCTGTAAGAAAAATGAATAAGAATAAGAAGATAAAGAGATACAAGTCAAGATGATAATGATAGTGATAAATGAATAAATTGAAAAGTATGAGTATTTATATCATTAAAGTAACTATTTGTATGTCAATCTGAAAAGGTTAAGTCAATACACAATGCTTGATTTAAGCAAAGATTTTGCATGAATGAATTCATTTATGCTTAAAAATATCTCTCATTTGTGTTGATAACAGTATATTGTATACTCACACAAGATCCTAATTTTTATAGACTCAGTATAGAACAAACTGACTCTTTCCCCTGACAGATCCAGTGTTCCCCATGACATTTTTAATGGAGTCTTGGGTTCCAGTCTTGGTAGATGCTCTCTTCCAAGCAACATTCCTGTGTGCTCTTCTGCTTTTTTGGCTCTGTATATACCATGGGCTCAGACAGGTAACAAATACCTTGGTTCAGTTTTGCTTAATATAATTTTATGATAGACACAATACTCTTGATATGTCTGTTGGCTCCCTAAAATTAACTTGCTTCTGTCTCTTCCAGAATGAACGGTCTTTTACATCGTTCTACCTCCCCAAGTTGACCATTGTAGGCTTGCTGTGGCTGACAGCAGTTGTGATGGCAGCCATGCAGAAGTATAGCGAATTGCGTGACCCTATGTACCTGGCAGCCATCGAGACGAATCACTTTCAGGTGTGGCTGTGTTTTGCTTCAGGGAAGGCAAAATTTCTCATTTGATATATCATTATTTTCTTGTTGTATGTTCATACAAAATACTGTTTATAGCATTATAAGGTATGTCATTGAGAGATAATACATGTTTTATCAGGTTGCCATATTTCTAGCTTTTTTCTGTTCTTATCTTTCAGAAATTCAAGATATTTTTCTTCATAATTGGTTCAGTTTACATTCTGTATCTTGTATATCTGATCATCACAGCATACAGTGAACTCAGATCAATGCCTTATTTTGGTAAGTCACAAGATATTGTCCTTTTTCTTTAAACTTGAGAACTATTGCTTTATTTGATCAATTTATCATATATAACAAATGCTGTTGTTGTTGAAGTAACTCACACTCCACTTTTTTTCTAGACATGCGACTCAAGTTTGTGACACTGTTAATGCTCATCGTGCTGTGTGTGAGCCTGACGATCACCGTCCTGAGGTTCGGGGTAGGAGTTTTGGAGGACAACTTTGTGGCGCAGCTCTCGACGCACTATGACTCCTCAGCCCAATTCATGGCATTCTATGGCCTTCTCAACCTCTACTTGTATACCATGGCGTATGTCTATTCTCCATCAGAGCGGGCCTTGATGGGTGAGTGTATTTTGGTGTGCAGGTGTTTCTTTTAGCTCATTCATTGGAAGACTTGCACTGAATAGCATCATACAATTGAAACACTCTCCTGGCTGCTAAGATTGTCCTCTGGATGATGTTCAAAATTTATAGAAATCCTGAAATATAAACACTAATGTGCTGGAAACTATGAGAATCTGCCACCATATATTATGGGGGTAAATTATGTAACTCAAATTCACATAAAGTCACAGTTATTAGATATACAGGTTAATGTTATTAGTCATATAAATTACACCTGACAAAGAAACTAGCACATATGTTTATTGAGTCTACATTGTTAGGCACCATAGTCTGTTATGGTGCCTCCCATAAACCACTAGCCACCACTTGTGGTGACTCACTGCTTATGACATTTACCATTTGGACATCCTTCACTGATTATCCTTATACTTCGGTTAGCCAATGCAATCTGTTGAAATAAATAATTACACTATATATCTTTGTTCCTGTTTATGCACTGTTTCTTGTATTATCTCTCTCTTAAACAAGTGGGAAAAAGGAATATTAGAAAACTGTGTTTCCTTCTTTACTAAATAGTTCACAGTATAAGAGATATATATGTTGAAGCGTTACAATTAGGATACTCTTACGTACCATAACACATTCATGCACACAATTGTTCGTGCACCAATCTCTCATGACAGACTCCCTGCCCCAAGGTGTCTTTCACAGACCTCGATTTGTTCTATGAGGTCAGCACATATGACCTGGTCTTGGGCATGGTGGTTGCGTGACTGACACAGTTGATTACGTGACTGGATGGGTATGCCTATGTGCACACACATCCATATAGAAATTTCTACTGAGTACATCCACTCCTGCTCTGTAACACATTTTGTAGTTGTTGCATTGATGACTAAAGGTTCCACCAGCTATAGAATCTGTGACATTGTGAACTTGATAGGGATGGATTTCAAAGTTTTTGTTATTTTGATTATATATTGCTTTTCTGAAAATCCAAAGGCTCTGTTATGCTAGTTACATGACATTATAAGTCTGATGACCCCATTAGTTTGACCTCAAAGTCTGTATGTGCCACTTGATGTGCTTAGAATTGCAATAGAGTTAACTGATTTAATTTAGAACAATAATTGCCATTTGTCATTCAGATTTTATTTATATTAAGCCTGCTACAAGTTGGTTGTCTTAATGTTTAGTGCATTGCCCATGATAATGTTGTGGTAATTTTATTCTGCAATTGGATAATAGAATGTTATGATGTGTTTTACTTCTGTGTCATGTTCCTTCAAAAGAACTGCCATTAACCCGTTGCTGACGGGGCTTTTTGACTCCAAATGGTTGAAACGCCTCAGGCTAGTTGCCTGCACTAACCATGGCCAAGTGCTACTCACCTATTCACCTGGCGTGCCGGCCAGGAGAATAGCCATGACAAAATATCTCATCCCAGGCAGATGGTGCTGCCACCACTTGATGTGATATCTTGTCACCCATCCTTAATGGGTTAATGTCTATTAGATCTGATCCCTGACACTGTTTCCTTTCTTCTCCAGAAACCCACATAATGAAGGATAACCCAGCCTTCAGCATGGTGAATGACTCTGATGAGGACGTTATCTACGGTTCTGATGAGGACACGAGACGGCCCTTGAACAGAGGGAGCAATGACAACGACGAGAGTGATTAATATGTGTTGAGGTTCTGGATTTTAAGTGTCATAAGAGTAAATGTTGCAAAGGCCATTTTCTTTGATTATTTTTGGGTTCACTTCAAAACAGGAATATATATATATATATATATATATATATATATATATATATATATATATATATATATATATATATATATATATATATATATATATATATTATATAAAATGTATGTCTGTATGGTATATCTTTAAGTTTCTTGGTAAATATGGAATAATATGTTAAAAATGAGCAACTTTTTTCATTTGGTGCTGTGAAAATATAAAGAATAAAGAATTAAAGATGCAGAAATGTTAAAAATTGTAAATTAGGGGAATGGAAGGTTAAGCAAATGAATGAAACGGCAATTGCAAGTTGTAACCTAACATGAAGGGAAGAGGGAAGACTGCAAATCAAATAATTCAGAATTGATGCCTGAATTAGGATTAACAGTATCTTTAGATACTCAATTTTGATTGCTGTTTAATGGTCAATGTGAACTTAAAAGTGTTGTCGATATATTAATCTTAGGAATATTTATTTAACTTATATATATATTTTTCTCTCAGCTAACAGCTATTATAATTGTATGACATTATTGCAGAGACTGTAGCATTAAGGTGTAACGATATTTTTTTGAGCCAGAATTTGCATCGTTTATAATGAAATTTTGCTGTGGAAAGCTCCTGCTTCATTAGTGGAAAATTTATTAGAGAAAGGACATCCTTCACACTGAATACCTGCGGGAAAGGTTTCCATTCACTGTGTGATGGAAATAGGAATGTCCTTGCACAGTATTTTAATAGGAAAGCATTTGTGTGCATTTTAATAGAGAAGGTAATAGATGCATATGCTGTTTTCTTGTGCAATGGCTTAGTTCATTCATTTTGATGGAAGTTAGCATTCTTTTAGAAAATGTTATTGTGGTGATGATGTGTAAAGCCAGTTAATCAGGAAGACAAGACATTCAAGAAGCCAAAACTTAGGCATTGATTTTCCTGGTCTAGCCTACTACCTCGGTTTGAGCTGATACATGTGTGAAATCTGTTGATCGGAATGTTGTCCTTCATATAATGTCCGCCCATAACCATTCATGTTCCCTCGCAGTCCGCATCATTGTTTCAGGTCAGTTCTTCTTGGAAATGAGTTTGGGGAACCTTGATCTTCCTGCTAATAGCACAGTGACTGAAAGCAAATAGCTAAAGCCCAGTCCTAATTTTAGTGGCATAACATTGATATGTTTAATTTTTTGTGATGCTTTGATCTCTCATTCTCACACAGTATGGTTGTCGTTTTTCACTTTTTATACTAATCTTCCAGTTATTTTTCATCAGTGTTTTAGGTTGAGTGTAAACAGGGATTCGTATATGTTTTTCAGAAGGTGAAAAGGGCTTTGAACTAGGCTTTGTTTTGCTGTCTCAAGCAGTCAACTTTACAGAGATTGGTAGTTATTGGTAGTGCTTTTGTAAGTGTAATGAACAAGGAATCCGTGTATGTATTACAAAGCTACTGTGATTTCTTAGTTGTTTTTAGAATCTAAATGTGCAGTTAATTACTGCAAAGATAGTTGGGGGAAGATTCATATTTGGTATTAGGAATTTGATTCTGGTTATATAATTATTTACCTAACATTGTATGGTTGTAAAATGTATTTTCTTTACCAAATCCCTCTATTTCCCCTTTCTCTCTCTCTCTCTCCCCCACCCTTTCTCTTTCTGTCTCTGTCTCTCTTTACCCCCCCCCCCCCCCCTCCCCTAATCCCTACTGGTGAATCTAGAAAATTTTACATATAGAGGCAAGAAATTTTGACAGAGAGGTATTGGAGTAAAAATATATAAAACTTAGTTACATGTATCTGGAAATGCTATTTGTAATCTACAGCAATAATCCTACTTATCTGTTGTTTGCCTGAGTGATTTATGCATCACCTGTCAAGAGTGGCAATATGTGTTAAGCAATTACAGTTTTAAGAACTAAAGAATAAGAATGGCATCCCACCTTGTCCTCCTCTAGATCTACCAGTGCCTCTCGCTCACTCCTTCTCTCTCTAAGCAATCCAGAGTAAATAGTACAAGGACTGGAAAATAATGTGCATACCTGATTTTAACTTTCTTGTTTTAAGACTTTAGATGAAACAATGTGCTTTTGATTATAGGAAGTACCGATACCCACAATTACAGAAATGATATACACACCTTATGGTACATATTCCTTTTATGTACAAAGACACTATAAATGTCCTATATGAAGTGTAAATGTTGCTTATATGATGAAGTAAATCAAGGCTTTCATATTTACCATTATTTTGTTAATGGTGTGATGATCTTTGCAGAAGTCATTCCTGTGTGAATTCCATTATAATGTAATACTTTGTGAGTTGCATTGAGGATCTGACCGTCTTGTAAATATATGGTAGGTCTGCCTAGAGAGGACTAAAATATACACTAACCCCTTTTTCTTGAATGTAAGCTCCTCTCAGCATAATATTCAGTATGAAAACATTAGACATTTGACAGATGGCCTGTTGGCAGTTGTAATTTCACTTACAGAAAAAAAAGAATGCGAAGTGGCTGGCCAACTATGTATTAAAGCTTTTTCTAGGGCAGGAGATAATTTTTTTCCAGATTACTTCCAGCCTCTTTTTCTTGTTGTGTTGAATGTTTAATTGCAAAGCTGAAAGCTGGTTATGTTTTTATGATAAATATTTTCATGGTATGATTTTGAACTTTTTAACACTGTCATGCTTTAAAATTTAACTAATGAAGTAAGATCTTGCCAGAGGAACATACACAATGTAGTGTTTGAAAATGTCCAGCACGCTGAATTTCTTTTGTACTTTTTTTTTGTTTTTACTTAGTAAGAATATAATCAAAATAACATACTTAATGAACAAAACTACTAAGGTTTTTTTTTCTAGATATTTTAGAGAGTTTAGCACAAATTCCTAACAGAACTCTCGCATGAGTGCAATTAACAATGTGTTATGAAAAAATCAGCCATTTTCAGGTATATATATTTTTTCTTATTCAGTGGATCTGTCATTGTGTGCTGTCCATTGCTGGAGGAAGATGTAAAGTAGTATTAGAAAATACAGTGCTTACACACTAACATTCCTTTTTCATGTTTTGTTTGCATTAAGAAACATGAATTATAAAATATAAAAAAGTGATACAAAAAAAAGGAAGGCAGCTTGAACTCTTAAATATTCAAATCGAACCTTAAAATATTTTATTTCTTTTGACAAAATAGGTAAATATATTATATTCTCTTGACAGAAGATAGTCTTATCCCGTGCAAAGAGGCAGTGTTGTATACAGAAGTGTATCTAGTCATATAAATTTGTACTTCTTTCTTTACGGTATTATGCAGCCAATAAAGTGATGATTTTAAAGTTATTAGTTTGATTTAATCTTTTCTATGGAATAAGAGCGATCAAAAGACAAAGAAAAAAAAATATATATATAGTTATTTATGTACAAAATATTTATATTTTGCCCTATAATGAGTAATTATATTTTTACTTTCAGTAACTGTGCATATGTTAATTGATGAGGTTCATGTTTAAATGAAAATAAAGGAATATGAAATGCATCAAACAGTGGAATATGCATAGTGAAGAAAAATTGGTATAATAATCACACATGTTCATCAAACATTCTTTTAATTTCATAAGCTTGTACACACTCAAACATCCATACATAAATAATAGGGAATGGTGCACTTATTGTACCCTAAACAACAATATAACTCACCAAAAAGTTAATTATTGCATATCTTCACTGGCCCAATTTCCAATTCATGATATATACACAATAATGGTAAGCTTGTACAGTTAATGTCTACGAAAAGCTAATGATTTTGTGACAATCTTGTATGTGATGAGTTAAAAGAAAATTTACAAAGGAATTGCACGTTAAAGAAGAAGGCAGGTGTTGGCAGTACGCTGGAGACCTTTTCTGCTTCTCTCTCTCTTGAAACTATTTTCTGGATTATCAAAACTGAACTTTATGATGACCTACATATTGCAGGAGTTTAAACCTCCATTTTCTTCATAAAAAATAAAAGCTTTTCTAATCACCCTCCCATTTTCAAGGTCATATTCATATCCAACATAAGTGATTTCAAAAAGTAACTGTCCTTCATATCTTACTTTTAAATGCAAAAGTCTCATTAATATTCAGTGCCTCATTGCATACCTTCAAATCATGTTGCTTACTTGTGTCTAAGATGAGTGCTCAATATCATGATAGATTTCACATTATAAACAATCAAAATATGAAACATTTGCAATGAAATTAATATTTTACATTTGTTCACTAATAAAAATAACATCATCAATAATACTAAACAAAACGCAATGCAGTTGAAGACATCAAAAAATCTATTTCAACTTTGTTGGAAGAGAGACGAAAGGTTAACGTCCACCCTCTTGGCCGCCTCCTGAGAGAACCATGATAACCACCACTGGTACAATATACATCCACTGTGGAAGAAAATACAAATCATTATCATATGTGTGTGTGTGTGTGTGTGTGTGTGTGTGTGTGTGTGTGTGTGTGTGTGTGTGTGTGTGTGTGTGTGTGTGTGTGTGTGTGTGTGTGTGTGTGAGAGAGAGAGAGAGAGAGAGAGAGAGAGAGAGAGAGAGAGAGAGAGAGAGAGAGAGAGAGAGAGAGAGTGAATATAGAATATTTCATTTCAATTCATATATATCTATAAATACAATAACAAGCAATGTATACTTACTCAAAACTCATTCCACTTCTGGAACTCAACACATTGGCCATTGAAGCTGCCTCCTAATATTCCTCTACACTCCTATATAAGCCTCATCCATTCCACTTTCACTCATTCAACAAGTTACAGACCCAATTGCTCAACAACAACATAACTCACTGACATTAAAATGACCACAAGTTAACTTCAACTTGAGCAGACCCTACAAAATAATCTTATGTCACACCAGCAAAGCCATTGATGCTATCCTCTGACCCCCTCTGATCAGTAGCATATTCAGCAACAACTGTTTATAATGATTCTATATTTGAAATAATCCCATCCCTGAGCATTTAATACTAAACTGTACAACTAACTGAGTTCCTCCAGAAACAAGTCATAATAATAATAATAATAATAATAAAAAAAACTACTACTACTACTACTACTACTACAAACTACAAACAGCTATACAAAACAGGGCCAAGTAATTAAGTAAAAAGACAGCATGCAAAATGACTTCACTTACATATTTTGCCAGGAAGGTGCGGTTATCTTTCCCCTCTGCCTTTTCATTCTTCATTGCCTCAAGCTTTTCTATGTATGTTGCTGTGTCTGGTCTGTAAGTTAGATAAACACAGAATTATCATAGTTATTTGTTTTCTTTTTTTTTCTGTAGGATGCTACCTGACTGAACTCTGCTACACCATAATTATGCTTCTGCTAAATATGGATGATCTATCAAAGCAAAAAAGTCTTCAGATTAATTACTCCCTAGACAGGACAAAAAGGCCAGAAACTAACACAGGTGCAGGTGTTGGAGAACGAATGATGACTGTAGTGTTGTGATTGGCCGGGACGGCTTCAGGATGCTCTCCCTGGCACACGGAAACTGGGGGAATGAGACCCACACCTACAACAAAGGTGCCAGCACTGTCCACCATCATGCTTATGGTCTCGGAAAGGCCACTCTCGTACACCTGGCACTATGGGTGAAAAGAGGATTTATCAATGGCTGAACATTCTGCTTTTTAGTTTTCTAAATCAGAAAGTTGACTTTTTCTTAAGGAATGAATTATCTAGTTTACTAAATCCTGTTTATAATAATAGTATACATGAACTTCTAGTATCAAGTGGGACAACTAATGCCTTGCTCTTTGAAGAGTCTCAACTGCTTTTTTAAAAATTTGATTATACTGAAGTATCATACTATCAAACATGAATACTGTATAAAAAATGTAGATCATATACATTTTTAAAATATCCCTTTCATTTTCCCCTTGATTTTGCAGGCACACACAATTACACAAAAGTAATAATGATTACAAAACAAAAATTCAGACTTACAGCTCTTGTGAATGTTGATACATAACCTCTATCTTCAGCTCCCTTGTGATAAACACGCACTCGATAAAAGTCATTGTTTTCTGCAAGAGTCTGAAAAGAAGATCCTTGTAACTTTCTCACAAATTGCATTAGTTCCCTAATATAGTTTGGCATCATCCAAGTTCTTTAATATCAGAACTGAGTCTGTAATAATGAAGCATATTTATTCTTGAAAGAACTAATCTTGTATGGATTTTGTACTAAAAAGGTAAGGACAAAAAAATAAAAAAAACAAAAACAGATAGAGACAGTGAGAGAATAATAAGGAGGGGAGAGGGAGGGAGGGAGGGAGGGAGGGAGAGAGAGAGAGAGAGAGAGAGAGAGAGAGAGAGAGAGAGAGAGAGAGAGAGAGAGAGAGAGAGAGAGAGAGTTAGGTATAATGGGAAAGATAGAAAGCTGGAAAGTTCGGTCTCACCTTTAGCTTATTATGGAAATCAGCATTCCACTGTCTTGTGTGTGTTACTACAGCATTCCCAGATTTGACGGAACGGACATGGATTGTGGAACGTGGGGAAAAGACAGGCTCTGGTCCACCTTCGAGTGCATCCTCCACCACCAAGGTCAACTGTCCATCCATGAAATCATCATCCTGAAAATAAAGGAGTTTTAATAAAAATAGATGTGCAGTAATGGTGAAAAGTGGCAAGAAGAGAAGTACTGTTGTGGAAACGAACAGAAATATTTTTGTTCTGGATAATAATAATAATAATAATAATAATCGTAATAATAATAACAACAACAACAAAATAATCATCACTAATTTTGCTCAAAAGCAAAATTTACTGGTCAGCAAACTTGCCACAGAGGACTAGTCTATGATGTATGCCTCAGATGTAAATAATATTTCACCTGTCTTTCAACCAGCTCACATGGTGCCTCAGGGAAACCTGACATTTTATTGCAAGAATAATCATATTTAGACCTGCAGTAGATAATCTTGCAAGATCATATCTATGTTAAAATCTATTGCCTTTGTAGGGAGTAGGGGGGGAGGGGGGCAATACTCCTCACCTAAGACCAGTTAAAGAAAGTAGAATCCCCTGGGTATTACATATGGACTTGGAATGTGCAATCTGTTTCATTTATTAGGCTTTCTCTATATGGCATTTATTGGGACATTTGGTATTTGCTATTGACAGACCACATTTGATGCATACTCTCAGGATATTAGAGGCTAAATATGAAGACACCAACTGAATGGATAACAACTAGTGTTGCAAGTTTTCTGGCCTTTTCCAGAACACCAAAGACATGGAAATCAGGACAATCACCCAAGTCACTGGGGTGAATCTATGATAAACGACTGTGGGCTTCCCTTACTTGACATAATTTTTAATGTCCTTATTTCTTCTTTATCGTCACAATCCTCATTTCAATATTTACTATTATTTGTGAAATTTAAATGTAATTCACTATTGTGATTGGTAGCTTTCATATGTTTACTTTTCATATGTTTGGAGGTATCCAAAGATATCGGGGGCAATATCTTCTCCACAGCTAGTTTCTGACCTAGGCCCGTAGTAAAGAACATGTGGGGTGGGGCGTCGGGAAAATGTGACGGGTGTCGGGTGTAGGACGTTGGATAAAATGTGATGGATAAATAAAATAAAATAGCAATAGACATTTTCTATTTTATTTTATTTATCCTATTTTATTTTATTTAACCTATTTTATTTTATTTATCCGTCACATTTTATCCACATTTTATCCAACGTCCTACACCCGACACCCGTCACATTTTCCCGACGCCCCACCCCACAGGTTCTTTACTACGGGCCCTAAAACGACTATGGTACATCTGAACTATGAGCATAATAAGCAGTCCATTGATACTGAATTCGTTAGTGTTAACAGCTTTTCTGTAGAATTATCTATAATCTGAATTAACTCCTGGGTTTCCTTGCAATATCTACCACCGGTGCGAACTTAATTGGATTATGAGAAGGATACTGGTTTTGGTCTCCTGCAAGGTGGATACCCGTTATTCAAGAATACAGCCTTAGATGTAACCTTTACCTCTGAAATATTAAGAGTTTCGTGTAAGTCACAATATACACACCTGGAAAGCATAAGAGGCACCGGCTAACAAGGCTACCAGGGTGAAAATCTTAAATCGGTTCGTCATCTTTTCCTGTCAATTCCACAACAACAACCAGGGAAGAAGAAACACTTTTTCCTGACTTTATGAGCAGATCCTTTACTCTTTTCCTGTTGCTATATATATATAATAATTTGGTTGAAAGTAAGCAAGAATATTATTCTGTACATAGCAATATATATGGTAAGCTGTAAGGATATCCATATTTTCATGTAAAAGAAGTTTAAATGGTATATTTGAAAACTCGGATAAATGTTAAGAAAATGTTCCATATCCTCAAACGCGTCGGCTGCACGATGAAAAATTTAAAAGGGGTGACAATTATAAAACCCTCACAGACATTCATAACTGAATAATGTATTATTGGTAAAGGCTAGAAAGACGATGGCAAATGTAAACATCTGAAATGGTTACAAATTGAACATTGATATCCGAATTGTGTAGTATTTGAAAACTGTGTGTGTGTGTGCTCATATAAATACAAACACACAAAATATTGATTTACACATGTATGTATATGTATACAAATACATACATACATACATATGTGTATGTATATATCATATATATGTGTATATATAAATATATTATATATATATATATATATATATATATATATATATATATATATATATATATATGTGTGTAAATACACACACACACACACACACACACACACACACACACACACACACACACACACACACACACACACACACACACACACACACACACACACACACACACACACACACACACACACACACACACACACACACACATTGAAATGAAATATTCTATATTCACTCTCTCTCTCTCTCTCTCTCTCTCTCTCTCTCTCTCTCTCTCTCTCTCTCTCTCTCTCTCTCTCTCTCTCTCTCTCTCTCTCTCTCTCTCTCTCTCTCTCTCTCTCTCTCTCTCTCTCTCTCTCTCTCTCTCTCTCTCTCTCTCTCTCTCTCTCTCTCTCTCTCTCTCTCTCTCTCTCTCTCTCTCTCTCTCTCACACATACACACACACACACACACACACACACACACACACACACACACACACACACACACACACACACACACACACACACACACACACACACACACACACACACACACACACACACACACACACACACACACACACACACACACAACACACACACACACACACACACACACACACACACACACACACACACACACACACACACACACACACACACACACACACACACACACACACACACACCGTTTTAACCTTTCGCTTTGCACGATCCTAAAAAGGTCATCATTTAATTAGAAACTAACAGCTACAAAAAAAAACAACATACAAAGGAAAGATAAAACGACACATTTCTTATCCCTTTACACAACCCGGATCTACGTCGGTTTGTTTACATCTGCGGCAACACGAAAAGTACCTGTGCCAGAGCAATGATTATCAGATAATGAGTTAACAGTTAGATACACATTGGATTTACGTATTCAGATGAGTTTAGGCTTTCTATTTGATTAGTCTCGATCGAAGTCAAATTGAATTTAAAGTGAGAGAAATGTTGTTCAGCCTCAGAGACATTCACCGAAATGTCTTCAGGCTTTCTGGTGTCTACTCGAGCAAGAATTTTTGTTCAACGAAAAGATATTTTAGGGTTAATATCAGCCGGAGTTCGGTTGAAATGAAAGGTAATGGTCATTGTGGTTACAGGTTATATGAATTTTTCAAGCTGTATCGTAATTACTTCCAATTCTTAGGATAAACACACAAATCTAGAGTAAAATTGCAGTGAAAAATTCAGTAACGTTCTCTTGTCTATTACCGTTTTTTTCATGATTATATATTTTTTGGATTGCTATCTCCCAATTTTCTATCAAGTATAAATTGAAGTCTTTCAGAAACTAAACTAATTCTAGATTGACATTTTAAAGCAAGTCCTTATTCAAACTGAAAAGTAATGAAGTCTTGAACAAATTTGGAAAGTGATGCAATCGCAGCAGCTTTAATTACAAAATAAGATCTAAATACAAACAAAAAGATTTCGTAGGTTTTTCTTCATGAAGATAGTAAGGCTAATGCTTCATATGGTTTCAGATCTTTCACAGCCCATTGCGAGTGGTTACAACCCTCATGATGTGGAGAGCAACTGGTATGCTTGGTGGGAGCAGCAGGGTTTCTTCCGCAAGCAAGAAGGAAGGGAGAAGTTCGTCATGGTTCTTCCACCACCAAACGTGACGGGGAATCTTCATCTTGGCCATGCTCTCACCTGTGCTGTGCAAGATGCCATAGCGAGATGGTTTGTAAATATGTTTAGACTCGTAAGAGATTTAGTTTCATCATAGAAAAAGATGTTTAATCTCCTTGGTTCATACATAGTGAAATGTTCTATCATTGTTTTTTACTATTTGTCCTTTAAATGTCAGTGGGATTGTGATGGTGAAACCTGATAATGATTTGATTTATAATTCAGTTATCTGATATTTGTAGCACTAACCAGTATCATGCACTGTTGTCCTCTTTAGAAATAAGGAAAATTTGTCCATCTGTCAGATGACTTCTTGGATTCTGTATTAGATTCACTAAATTCAAAAAGTTAGTCAGCAAAATCTGCATGTGGGTTCTGGAAACCTTGTCTTTTTTCTGGGAACTCAAACGTGAAATGTCTTTCAGGCATCAGATGCTTGGTGATGAAGTCGTTTGGGTGCCTGGATGCGACCATGCTGGGATTGCTACACAGGTTGTTGTTGAAAGGCACTTGTGGGCCTCGCAGGGACTCACACGGCACCATTTGGGAAGAGAAAAGTAAGGCAGACACACACTTTAATCAACATTGAAAACATATCATATTATTGATGATTTTTGAACCTTAGTGATATATATTCTGGCTGTGTAAAATATTGTTTAGTTCTGTGTAACAGATTTGTTGATAAAGTTTGGAAATGGAAAGAGGAAAAAGGAACGCAGATTTATGACCAGATGAAGCGACTTGGTGTGTCGCTAGATTGGGACAGAGCTGTCTTTACTATGGATGAAGTGAGTATTAGCTCATTTAAAATTTCCTGTGATATCTAACACTCTGACTTCAGAAACTTTAGAATTAGAATCAGGTTATAAGATTTAAAGAATTCAGATATGGCTTCATTATACACTATTTCTTCATATCTTTAATACTAGAATTGTTTATCATCCCTCTGTTGTGATAAATTATATTACAACACATTTCTTGTAGTGGAGTTATGAATTTTATAAACTTTACTGCTTTCCTTTCAGGTGATGAGTGAAGCTGTTGCTGAGGCTTTTATCCAGTTGTTTGACTCTGGTCTCATATACAGAAGAAATGCCCTAGTCAACTGGTGCTGTGCCTTACAGTCAGCAATATCTGACATTGAAGTGGATCACCTACATCTGACAGGCAAGACTGAGGTTGCAGTCCCAGGATATGAAAAGCCAGTCACCTTTGGCATGATGTATGACTTTGCTTATAAACTCATGGACACAGGTTAGTGACACTGCTTCTTTTAAAAAAGGTCTTTATAGTCCTTTACTAATAGCTCTTCTTTCATGTTATAGTAATTTTTGTGCTCATTGATTTTTTTTTCATATTTTTTAGACCTCTCTCATTTTTAGATATATTCATATGTCATGCTTCACGTCCTTCAACAGATGAAGAACTAGTGGTTTGTACAACACGACCTGAGACAATGCTAGGGGACACAGCAGTAATGGTTCATCCTGATGATCAGCGCTATCAGCACCTTCATGGGAGCAGAGTTCAACATCCCTTTCGAAAGGAAAGCATACCTGTGATAGCAGATTATCATGTCGATCCAGGGTTTGGAACAGGTATCTCTCATTGATAATTCTTATATTCTTTCATGAAAATGCTCACAGTTGGTGTCATGGTTTGCACATATATTTGAATGAAATTCCTTAGACATGATCCTTTCCGTTAATGAGATGTAGTGTCTCTTTAGTGTTGATATACCAGGAACTGCACTAAACCTGGAGTAAAGTAGTTTATAGGTATTCTTTATAATGTAAACTACATATACATTTGTCCTTTAAAATTTTATGATAATCTGGAATGGAAGATCTTTTTCTGAATTATATGTGATAAGACTTAATGGAGACAGAAGTGAAATGTTTGAAGTGCCCCTAATCCACATGTATATTTTGAAAACTGACAGGTGTGGTCAAGGTAACCCCAGGTCATGACCAGAATGACTATGAAGTGGGAAAGAGACATGGACTTCCAGAACTCACTGTTTTTGATGAGCAAGGGAGAATGACGGATATTGTGCCTGATTTTAAGGTAAGATTTTGACTCTTGGTTTGTCAGGACTTTAGTAATTGGGAAGGGAGGAAAAAATGCAGAACATCCGTTTTTTGACATATGACATATTATATAGCGCTTCAAAAATTTCTTTTTATGATGCAGAACATTCCAAGATTTGAAGCCCGTCAGCGAGTCCTGGAAGCACTGAAAGAACAGCAGTTGTTCCGAGGTTCTCGCTCCCACCCCATGATGGTTCCGCGCTGCAGCAGAACGCAAGACATCATAGAGCCTCTTCTGAAGCCACAATGGTTAGTGCAAGATTCATGGGTCTTTTCTGTCTTCTTTTCTTCCACTTTCTTCCTTTTATTTTTCATCTCCATTGGTTCAATAGGTTTGGTCAAGATATTCAAGGCTTTAAGACAAGGGAACATATATCCAGTAATTGAATGTTAATTGTATTTCACTATTTTTCATGATTTTCCTCAAGCAATTTTAATCTACAGGTTCATCGACTGCAATGACATGGCTGCACAGGCCATTAGTGCCGTCCAGAAGGGTGACCTGCAAATCCACCCTGACAACCATAGACAAGCATGGTTTGAGTGGCTCAAGAACATCAAGGACTGGTGTGTGTCACGCCAGCTGTGGTGGGGTCACAGGATCCCTGTCTATTGTGTTCGACATGGCGTCGACCAAGAGACGTGGGTTGCAGCACGATCCAGAGAGGAAGCGGAGAGAAAGTTTCTTGAGAAGTCAGGTTTGTTTACTTACTTACTTGTTTACTTGGTGGTAGTTACAGCCTGAGCCTGGAATAAGACTTTTTGTTCTTCTGTATGGAGATTTGAGATATGTTGGTATTTACAAATCACAGATATATAAATACAGATATAGATATAAATATAAATATAAATATGAATATGAATATGAATATGAATATGAATATGAATATAAATATAGATATAAATAAAAATATGAATATGAATATGAATATGAATATGAATATGAATATGAATGTAAATATAAATATAAATATAAATATAAATATGAATATGAATATAGATATAAATATAAATATAAATATAAATATAAATATAAATATAAATATAAATATAAATATAGATATAGATATAAATATGAATATGAATATGAATATGAATATGAATATGAAAATAAATATAAATATAAATATAAATATAATTGTGAATGTGAATGTGAATGTGAATGTGAATGTGAATGTGAATGTGAATATAAATATGAATTTGAATATGAATGTGAATGTGAATGTAAATGTAAATGTAAATGTAAATGTAAATGTAAATGTAAATGTAAATGTAAATGTTAATGTTAATGTTAATGTTAATGTTAATGTTAATGTTAATGTTAATGTTAATGTTAATGTTAATGTTAATGTTAATGTTAATGTTAATGTTAATGTTAATGTTAATGTTAATGTTAATGTTAATGTTAATGTTAATGTTAATGTTAATGTTAATGTTAATGTTAATGTTAACGTTAACGTTAACCCATTCACGACGGGGGCATTCCAGCCTTGCATGTCACAATGCCGGGGCTCTCGAACGCATAGGCCTAAATCAGTTAAATAAACGACGCCGTATGGCGTCCCCAGCGAACGGGCCTAGAATGTGCGGTACTGTAGTGTACCACCTGTCACGAGAGGGTTAATGTTGATGTTAATGTGAATGTGAATGTGATTATAGTTGGAGTTGGAGTTGGAGTTGGAGTTGGAGTTGGAGTTGGAGTTGGAGTTGGAGTTGGAGTTGGAGTTGGAGTTGGAGTTGGAGTTGGAGTTGGAGTTGGAGTTGGAGTTGGAGTTGGAGTTGGAGTTGGAGTTGGAGTTGGAGTTGGAGTTGGAGATATAAAGTTTCATAAAGATATGAATATATAAGTATAAATATGAATAAAGATATAAATATAGATATAGATATAGATATAGATACACACACACACACACATATATATATATATATATATATATATATATATATATATATATATATATATATATATATATATATATATATATGTATATATATATTTATATATATATATATATATATATATATATATATATATATATATATATATATATATATATATATTATATATATATATAGTATATTATATATTACATATTTAACATATATGAAAGGTTAAAGAAAATATCCCAGATGTTTGGTTTCAGAATTCTCAGAATCGAGCATAATAGCTGTCAACCAAGAGGAGGACGTGCTGGACACATGGTTTTCGTCCGGCCTTTTCCCCTTCGCTGTCTTTGGATGGCCCAAGGAAACTGATGACGTGAAGCGACTGTACCCGACCACGCTGCTCGAAACAGGGCACGACATTCTGTTCTTCTGGGTTGCACGGATGGTTATGCTTGGGGTGCAGCTCACGGGCGAACTTCCCTTTAAGGTAGAGCACTAGAAACACTGTTTCTTTATAGGTCTAAGTTTGTGCTCTAGTTTTCCCTCTGATTTTTGTTCTTTGTTTTTATTATTTTTTTCTTTTAGATATTTATTTTCTTTACTCATGTCATAACCATTTTGATTAGACATTATGTTATAGACTATGAAACTAACATTTTTGAAAAGGTCTTACATGAAAAAGATTTGTTTACAGCTGTTTAGGCATTGCATATTGATTCTATGAATAATCACAATGATTTTTTTAAAAGAAAAAAAAAATCTGACCCTATAGAATATCCTGCTTCATGGTCTGGTGTGTGATGCCCAGGGGCACAAGATGTCCAAGTCCAAAGGAAATGTGATTGACCCCACAGACGTCATTGAAGGCATTTCATTACAGGTATGGTTGTTGGAATAAAAGGTTCTGAGGAAAGTTTAGAGAAAAATATTTTTTCCCTCCATGTAGATAACTGCTATTTAACATTTGAACATATGCAGGATCTGAATATTTCTCATGATTATTTTAAGTATAATATGTTAAACATGTTCTATCCTACAACAGTATGATATGCCACAGTTAACCCCCCCTTTTTTTGATGGATTTTGCAACTACACACCACTTTGGAAATCACACCTTAGAAAGTAGATGAAAAGGGAAATGTCAAAGTGACTCCATATGAATAACTTCTATGAAGATAATATATGATTGTGGAACTCTTCATGACTATCCCAAGTAATTGTAGTGAATGATAAGGGAATTTATGAGAATAACTCGTATACTAATAAGTTCATACTGTTATTTATCTTTTATCTCTCTCTCACCTTAAAGAGAACTCAAAAGTGAATGAATATGTATTTATGTAAGTAATATGATAAACATTTTTTCCTCTCATGTGAACAGGCACTCAATGACCGTCTTCATGCAAGTGCCAAAGGTGGGATTCTGACGGCAGCAGAAGTGTCACAGGGCATCAAGAAGCAGACAGTCAACTTTCCTGAGGGCATTCCAGAGTGTGGAGCTGATGCCTTAAGGTTCACACTCTGCACATACAACACAAAGAGTAAGAGTAGATTTACAGCTGTATGTGCAATACAGAAAACTTATACTTAATTTATAGTTATTTCATGGAAGGTAAACATTTGTTCCATTTATAGAACTTTGTTTCCAGACCAACTTCTGAGTATGGATGTAAACCGTGTACAACAAAGCAAGTTTCTAGGGAACAAGATATGGCAGACTGTTCGCTTTCTCTTGTCGGCAATACAAAAGACTCCCAACGGCACAAATAATGCATTCCATGTCAACATCGAGCAGAGGTAACTTTTTCCAAGGGGTGTGTTTTGTTATTTGTTTTTGTATATTGAATAGAATATATATTTTAGGATGAATTCATCATCTTATGTTTATATTTTTTATTTTAAGCTTGTTTATATGTATTGTAAATAAAGGTTTCTGTGTGTTTGTGAATAAGAAGTAAAGTGAATTTGAAAGATGCTTATTTTTTGTTTTATACAGACCATGATATTAAAAAAGAAGTAAAAAGCTCTGCAAGCACTAATTTCACTTCTAAATATAGGAAGTATGAATAGGAAAGCTGTAGTTTTATTATGAAGGTTGTTTTGATATGTGCAGGGAGTGATAGTATACTGTGGATTAATGTTCATATACTTATAGTGTATGAAAGATGTACATAGATTCCAAGGAAGAACAATAGAAATTGTACATTGATATGATTTACAAGTATAAAGTACAAGGTATCCATTTTGTCCTTTCTACCCAAAAAATCTTATGGCCTTGAAACAGGTGAATTGTGTTTTTAATTATTTTGCTTTACCTGTGCATCAGTTTATATTTTTGGATCTTAATCTTGTTGGTCTTATGAATGCAAATGTTTCTCTTGTTTGTGCTTTTCCCCAGGAATGACCTATCAGTGATGGACAGGTGGATCCTCAGCCGTCTGTCGCACATGGTCTCGGTTGCCAACAAGAACTTTGAAGCTTATGACCTCCACCTAATTACTGCTGGCTTCATTACCTTCTGGCAGAATCATCTCTGTGATGTCTATTTAGTGAGAATTAATCCTTTATCTAAGATTATACTTGCATCATTGAATTTTTCTAATCATATATTTTTAAAAGTTGTTGAAATATTCTACAGCCACTGGTACATTACTGGTACAATTTGGTGTAAGTGAGTAATAACAGTGATGATTTTACCCTTAACTCACTTCATTCCTTCTTACTGTTTCAAGATATCTGGCAGTAGAATGCACAGTAAACCAGAATGTGAAAATTTCCACTTCATGATAGTAAATAGCATTGATTCTCTTCAGGAAAGCATAAAGCCCTCACTAAAGAGAGGCAGTGAGGAGAGCAGAGCAGCAATAATATGCACCCTTTGGACATGTGTGGAAGTGGGTCTGCGAGTCCTCTCACCCTTCATGCCTTTCCTGACAGAGGAACTGTACCAGAGGCTCCCGAGCACAATGGGGAAGAAGGAGAGCATCATGCAGTGTGACTACCCACTTCATAGTGAGGTAAATGCTTTTCAGAGTGAACAGATCATTGTAAGAGCATCTGTGACAACAAGAGGACTTGCATATTGAATATGTCTGGATGTGAAGGAATGCCCATATATATATTACTGATAGCTTATTGTTGTTTAGTATTGCTTTCAAGATAATATTTCCTGGTATAATGATAAAACAATTCTTCAGTATTGTTTTGTTATTTGATAAAAATCATCATTGAAGAAGAGTTTATTTCACTTTTGATATTTCTATGCAAACATGTGTATACCTTCCTATTAAAAAACATGATCTTGAATTTTTCTGAACAGTGGTTGTGCTGGAGAGATGAAGAGTTGGGGAAGAATGTTGAAACTCTCCTGACAGTTGCAGCTGCCATTCGAAACCTTAAAACAACATACAATATTACAAAGAATAAAGTACAAGGTAACGAAAGAAAAAAACATCCTTTGTTATGTCAGTGTCCATGTAAGGATAAGGCTCATCATGCCCTCTGAAGTACAAGGATAATTTTTAAAGAATCATAAACACCCAGACTTTTACTGTAAGATTATTCTCCTCTCTCATTATTGACAGGTAGTGTGGTTAGTGAGGATAGTGACCTGAACGCTTGGCTCAGGGAGAACCTACCAATAATCCTGACTTTGGGAAGGATTGAGTCCATGAACATTATGGATGCTCCAGCCTCTCCTCCGGCCACTTCTGCTATGTCAACCCTCTCGGACACAACGGCAGTCTACTTACACCTTCAGGCAAGGAAATAGTCTTGTTGTTGACTAAATTGATGATCTGTTTGGAGATTTATCATAGTTATTTTAACTTTTTTTTCCCTGGCTGTATTTTGGATGATTACAATAACAGTCATCTCTTAGATGTTTTATCATAGTTATTTTAGTATAATTTCTGTTATTTTATTTTTGGCAATGGTTCTCTAATATAACTATACAATTTTTGCTTTGCAGGGTGTGATAGATCCAAAGAAAGAGCTGCAGAGACTAAGGAAGAAATTTTCCAAGCTACAGAAAGAAGAAACAAAACTCTTTGGCATAGTGTCGGCTCCTGGATATGTTGAGAAATCTCCTCTGCACATTCAGGAAGCCCATTACAAGAAGGTATGGTCATTATTTAACCTTTTTTTCTAGGCTTTCAGTTTCATCAAATGTTTATTTTGCTTTTCATGATATAGTAAGAATTTTTATCATTCCTCCTCTTCACCACAAT
>BOPN01007905.1:27500-35000 GCA_017312705.2 Penaeus japonicus | reverse complement strand
ATCACAATATTATTACTTTTATAATTATTATCTTAACTGTCAGTGTCATTATCATTGTTATTCATCTCGTCAACAAAATTATGTTTATCATTATTTTCCTTCTGATGATAATTATCCCCATTATTGTTATCATTATGATTATTAAGGCTATGATATTAATTATCTTTCTCCTTTTTGTTATCAACATTAATACTATTATCATTATCATTTAATTGTTATTGGTATCATTATTTCATTTTCATATTCTATTTTTACTATCACTGTTACTATCATTGTCATTAATTATCATTATCATTATTACTATAATTATCATCATCCTTGTCATTAACATCACGTTCATGATTATAATCATCATACTCATTATTGTTATTATCATTACAATCATTATTATATTATCACAGTTATTACTAGCATCATGATACTAGTATTGTTGTTGTTAATATCATGATGCTAGTATTGTTGTTGTTGTTAATACTGTTTGATCATTATCATTGTCATTATTACTATCACTGCAATTATTGTTATTAATAGGATTACTATTGCCCTCCACTTTATTATCATTATTATTGCTCATATCATTATCCTTATCATCATTATTATTACTATTATTATCATAGTCATTGTTAATGCTGTTGCTAGTTAGCGTTATCAATATTGTTATAATTACCATTAAAAAAGTAATAACAAGAAAAAAATATATGATTAGCAAAAATAAAAGAAAACAAACGACAAAAAATGAGGAGTAGGAGGAGATGCATACAAATATATGCGTGTAAACACACACACACACACACATCTTACGAATTAAAAATCACAATCAATCAACAAACACAATCACAACAATGACGCAACACCAGCACACACACACACTTAGACTTATGTGTTTAACATGGATAAGAAACAACAATTTTTCACCATGGAGGTAAGCACACATGGCGAAAGGAATATGTTGATCCTGGTCGAAGAAACAATGGATGGTGGTGTAAGTAGTATCTGTAATAGTGATAGTGATAGTAGGTGCAGCCATAGCACTAGTACTGGTGGAAGTAGCGATGACACGAGTTCCGTTATTGTAGTCTTTGTGGAAGATAAGAGGCGGGAGAGTAGTTATGATAATTATGCTAGTGCTTGTAAAATAGTGGTAGTTGTAGTCGTAGCAGTAGCAATAGCAGTAGTAGCAGAAACAGTTGTAGGATCAGTGGTGGTGGTAGCAGCAGTAATAGGAGTAATAGTAGCATTAGTAGTAGCACTAGTAATATTAGTAGTATAAGTAATATTAGTAGTTGTTATCATTAGTAACAGTAAAAGTAGTAATAGTAGTAGTAGTTAGGAGTAGCAGTGGTAACAGAAGTAGGAGATGAAGTAGTAGTAGTAGGAGCAGTGACAGCAGTAGGAGTAGTAGGAGTAGTAATAGTAATAGCAGTAGCAATAGTAAGAGTAGACAAAGTAATAACAATAGTCGTAGCAATAGTAATAGTAGTAGTAGTAGAAGTAGTAATAGTAGTAGGAGCAGCAGTAGCAGGAATAGGAGGAAGGAAAAGATTAAATAAAATCAGATGCCTATAGTATGGAGAAGTAGGAGGAGTAAGATCATGATGAAAAAAGGACTGGAGGATACATTTATTTACACACACACACACACACACATATCAATATGTGAGAAGTACTTCAAGTGCCACTTGAGGGCAGGTTGTACACCACGTGGTCCCCACTTGGTATTCTACATCGTACCTACGTGGACGAGGAAAAAGCCGACTTGGATCCCACCGTCCGGGTCAGAGTATAAATAAATTGACCTGGCTTCTTGTCCTGGTCTCTCTGTCCGACACTCGCTCCGTCCGCCACTCGGCGTATGGGCGGCGCCCTCGCTCCCTGCGTAATCCAGCTGCCCGAGCTGAGGCGACGCTCATCCCTGAGATATAGGAGATGGGATCCTAGGGGCGATCGTAGGAGCCGCGTGAGAGCAAGTCTCGTGCTTCCTGTTGCGGCACGAATGTGTGATTTAGGGTCTGATTACCAAGGGCAGGACAGAGCTAAAGTAAATGAAATAGTTGGTAGCATAATCAATGTTCAAATATCATGGCCAGAGCTGTAAACCATCAATCCTGACCCAAGGGAAAGTCTGAAGATGAATTGCATCAGCACCTCTCGTTAGGCAAGAGGAGCAACAGCAAATAACTCCATATTAAGAATCATAATCAGTTGTCAGACTAAACTGTTTGCAAATGATTTTTCTAATTCCACTAAATCAGTAATCAAAAGAAGCCATTCATTTTGCAATAACTGTCATCAATTTCTCTCAAAAAATAAACAAGTAAGTTCATAGATAGGCAGAGATTTCACCAAACGATAGTTCGTATAATGATAAGTCAACCCAATAATAATTAATTAGTCCATTAATTAACTTAATCACTTAATCCGCCATGTAAGTGGTATCATCAATAATTAAACCAAACAAAAACTCACACATTGAAATTACTCAACTACTGGACTCATACTGTAATGTCGCCACATAAACAAGGATACTTGGCTTCCACAAAAAAATATGAAGTCATATCATCTATGAAACAAAATAAAATAACAGAAAAATAATTAAAGTGAAGGTAAATTTTCCGAATAATGCTCCGTTACTAAATATAAAAAAGTGGTATCGATGGATTACTCTCAACCTCTACTATTCATATATAGTGGATATAATGCGTGATTCCACCCCTGGACCCCACAATCTGGGTCCTGATAGTAGGGGAGGGCATGAAGTAGATCAGGGAAATTGCGGGGTAAAATATGTATTCCGGGCATATTTCGTATGCAAAATCTTAACCCAATTACCTACCTCACTTTGCCTAGTTTTGAAGTCAGCCTTTAGCCAAGAGGGGGCTACGCCCTCCTATTCAGGACATTTCGTAATACTTATGATACGTAATTAGTTCTGTAGATGATGATGCCGCGACCACGAATATCTCTCACAATGCGCCATGATGACAGCAACTAAGATTTCGTCTCATATATTCCTCAGGATAGGAAACTAGGACCGATAATGACGTGGCCACTCAATAGGGGGCGCTCTATGTTTATACTGTAAACAATGGTGAATATTCTGCTATCTATTGAGAGAACATAACAGCGTATGCAGGTAATTCATTGAGGGTTTCCAATCCACAGCTCGCCAGTAGCCGTAAATACGTAAACACAACCATGTTTGAATAACAGGGCGAGAATGGTCGTTATCGAAGTATTTTGCACAAGGTTTGTTGTACGAACTGCCCTGAATATGGGGGGTCCAGGGGGGGGGGGGGCAAGCCCCCCTTTGGCAAGCGCTAACTTCAAAACTAGGGAAAGTGAGGTAGGGTTAAGATTTTGCATACGAAATATGCCCCGAAGTAGCAAGAGGTAGCACGAAGTGCCTTAAGAAAGGGGGACCCAGATTATGGGGTCCAGGGTGTAATCGCGCATTATATCTACTATATATGAATAGTAGAGGTTGAGAGGAATCCATCGATACCACTTTTGTGGCATTTAGTATCACGGGCGTTATTCGGAAAATACCAAAGTGAATAATCATACGTTTCTTCAAACGTTCACTTTCTTTATAAAACCGTGAGAAAACAAAAGTAAAAGCCTGTTTTCAATGTTATCATTAATATCATAGCTATATAAAAATAAAATAAACCTCCATAAAAACATAGATAATCAATATCTGTAAAAATTCTGGAACTCCATAAACACGCAAAACCAAGAGTAAAAAATCCGGTAAAACAAAAAATGTCGGTTTCTGAAGGAAAGACCGACCGTAAAACACTTCGCTCGAGTCTGCACAGCAAGACTCGTTTTACTGGCAATTGTCGTCTGCTCTTAAAGACATTAAGGCTTTTCCTTTTGATTTCGTCTTTGTTCTCATGTGGTAAATTTTAAAATGGGAGGTTTTTACATAAAAAAAAACATATTTTACATCTTATATAGATAAAAGAAACTGAATACATATACATGATTTTAAATATAAAAGCAATAAAAATACGTGGGCTAGCCAACAAGACTTTTGCGCCACCAACCCAAATAGAATTTTCCGTCGCCAATATCAAAAAAAAGTTCTCAGACGTTGATGATGTCCTTAAAAACTCCAGGCCTATTTGTATATAATCAAGGCCATCCTCCTCCTCAGCCCGGACCATAGCATCTCGTCCAAGATGTCTGGATCCTCCGTCAGCGCCTCCTGCAGGAAGTTCCTCTGCATCATCCTCCGTCAGCGCCTCCTGCAGGAAGTTCCTCTGCACCATCGCCTCCTTCATCTCTGACAGGTTCTTAACGTCTCTGCGCATGGATATCTCGTGGGTATGGGGGAACCGGAGTAGGAGCCCGACACAGGCGAGGTTACCCGAAGGGAGCTGAAGCACCAGCTCACTACAGGAACTTCACCTCATCTCCAAGCCTGCCCAGCAAGACTTGCTACCACAGGAAATATCATATCCACATGTACCGTCATCTCTAAATAAATCAACGAAGAACTACCCAACTTTTGTTCAAAACCTTTTATGATTAACTTCATAAACTGGTGGCAGTGGCGGATGCCCCTTCTGCACACCTCATAAATTGGTGGCAGAAGTGGGACCCTGACACCACTGCACAAGCGGCGTTATAGCCGGGATCCACTGCAAATAGATGGAAAACGAACTTGGGTGTCTTACTATATTGCAACTAATAACCCGCACCAAATATAAATGTGATACCAAATGCAAAGTTTATTCTATAACACATATATACACCTACATACATGCATATATATATATATATATATATATATATATATATATATATATATATATGTATATATATATATAGATAGATAGATAGATAGATAGATATAGATATAGATATATATGTATATATACATACATATGTTATATATATATATATATATATATATATATATATATATATATATATATATATATATATATATATATATATATACATACATGTGTGTATATATATATACAAATATATATATATATATATATATATATATATGTATATATATATATATATATATATATATATATATATACATATATATGTATATATATACATATATATATATACATATATATATATATATATATATATATATATATATATATATATATATACATATATATGTATATATATATATATATATATATATATATATATATATATACATATATATATATATATATATATATATATATATATATATATATATATATATATATATATATATATACATACATGTGTCTATATATAGATACAAATATATACAGTATATATATATATATATATATATATATATATATATATATATATATATATATATATATATATATATATGTGTGTGTGTGTGTGTGTGTGTGTGTGTGTGTGTACATATATGAATATATATACATATACATACGCTTATATTCATATAGGTATACATAAAGATATATATAGTATATACATATGTATGTGTGTGTGTTTGTGTATCATCCCCATTATCATTGTTATAATTATTACTATTATCAGTAATGTTATTATCATCAACACTATTATCATTGTTACCATTGCTGATCTCATTATTAGTGTTGTTTAGTCATCATTATCATTATCATGATAATTATTTTCTGTATCATTATCCTTATTATTATCATTGCTATCATTATTGTTATCATCATCACCATGCTCATTATTCTCTGTAATACATCATTATCATTATTATTATTATTTGACTTTATTTAGTTCATTGCATTCCTCTTTGCAATTGTTTTATATCTTATCGCTATTCTCGTATTTTTTCACTTCAGTGCTATGATTTAGGCCTCTCGTTTAGCTAAGAAGTGTTGACAGTTATTTTTTAATTAAACTAGCGTTTTCTTATTCACTGTCTAAATATATATTACTAATAATGGCTTTGCATTATTGATTATTGTGATTTCATTTCTTCATCTCTTATTTGTAAGAACTTAATCACCATATGTTATGATTATCATCTTTTAAAAATTTAATCATTTGTCGACTCCCGAGAAGAAATAACAAGTATGTTGCCATTATACGCCTCACCGATCTTCATGACATTTCATACACGTTCACAGATTGCCAATTGCAATCACACTGCCGAACGCAAGGTCTTTGAGACAGTTGGCCAAAGGAGGAAAATTATCATTTATCATTTCATGTTATTGTAGCTGTTCGGATTATTTTGATTTTAACCCACCACTGTGATTCGATTTTCGGTCCCTCCCTGAATGAATCTTACGCCCTAATTGTACGTAAATAAGAAACCGCACACACACACACACACACAGAGTTCAAGTGGTGAGTAAATGTTAAGCATATACCAATGTCCAAACACGAGTCTTTATTGCGGAAAATCTGAACCCAACACATCAATCGTCCCTCAGCCCGACCAGTCCGCCTCCTCCCATCCGAGACGGCGAGAGACGGAGCTCCGGCACAGCGCCCGCTTATTTGTCGTCGTCGTAATAGTAGTAGAAGGTGCGGGCGGGCTGGGTGGCGGTCCTCGCCTGCGTCACCTGGGTGTAGCTGGGCTGGCTGTACATGACGGCGTACCTGGCGTCGTCGTCGTCATCGTTGTCGTAGAAATCAAAGTCTGCCGAGCGCTTCTTGCGGTCGAAGTCGAAGTCATCGTCGTCGTAGCGGACCCTCACGGGAGCAGGCGCAATAGGAGCGTAGGATGTCCTTTGCCGTGCAGTGTAGGTTACAGGTAGGGTGTAGCGGAACACTTTGAGGTCGTCGTCAAAATCGAAGTCGGCTGCTCGCCTCTTGCGGTCGTAGATATCGTCGTCCACATCAGCATAATAGTAGACTCTTGAGGGCACGGGTTGAGCCGCGACAGCGGAGGTCCTGGCCTGGGTGGCGGCGTAGGCGGTGGGCTGCGGCTGCGCAGCGTGGTAGTACACGTACCGGTCATCGTCGTCATCAAAGTCGAAGTCGAGATCTCTCTTCTTGCGCTGGGGCGCACTGCGCTTCTTTCGGTCGAAGTCGAAGTAGTCGTCGTCAAGGAAATAGACGGGTCGCCCTTGGTTGGCGAAGGTCTGTCTTGGGCGGAAGACGGCCTGGGAGCGTGCCGTGGCGGGGGAGCCGCGGGAGCTCAGGAACAAGAAGACATTGTCGTCGTCGTCCGGCGACCGCTTGCTCCGGTCGGAGACATCGGCCGCGACCACGCCGACCAAAAGCAGAACCTGAAACAGCCAGGATGTTACTGTTCGATTCACAGATTCCACCATCGCTCAACAAGGTTTTAAAATTCCACCTACAAATGTTCATGCCGTAAGATGATGCTTCACGCATATTATGTAGACGGTTATGATATTTCTTATTTCCAACACCTAACTCCTGCACCTAAAAACAAAGATCAGATTTGCTATTTTTCTTATCGAAAATATTAACTTAGACTAGACCCAGCATTGACTTGCGCACTACAAACGACGAGGACATCCACATTTCATGCCAAGGAAGAAAGCAATG
>BOPN01007905.1:15000-17500 GCA_017312705.2 Penaeus japonicus | reverse complement strand
CTTGATTCCTCCGCTCTTTGCCTAAACATTAGTGGGGAAAACACCTGCTCCGTAGAGTCCTCAAATCCGTATTTACGATGGAATGGTCGTTGATTGTGAGGTTCTCTCTCTCTCTCGCTCTCTCTCTCTCTCTCTCTCTCTCTCTCTCTCTCTCTTTCTCTCTCTCTCTCTCTCTCTCTCTCTCTTCCTCTCTCTCTCTCTCTCTCTCTCTCTCTTTCTCTCTCTTTTTCTCTTTTTTTATGAGAAGGAAAATTATTACAGGCTTAAACCACAGTAAACCTATAAAAAGCACCATGGAGGTTACATGGCATTTGCATTCAGTTATCCATAATGACCTTGTTAATGATATGGAGATACGCACCTATAAACATATACTGTATATGTCGACTGATTCTCGTGTGCATATAGAAATAAAAGAAGAGGAAAGAGAAGGAGAAAAGAAGAAGGAGTAGAAAATGATGAGGATAATGATAATGATAATAAGAAATAGAAGAAATAAAAGAAGAAATTGAGGATATATATATGCAAAAAATGAATAAAGAGGGTGGAGAGACTGAAAAATTAAAGAATAGGAAGATGGAAAAAAGGAAAAGATTGGAAGAGGACCAAGAAAATGAAGAAGAAGAAAAAGAAGAAACAAGTGGTACCGATAGATAAAGAGATAGATAGATCTCAAACAGCAACGCATAACTTTTGTCCTGGATGTATATATAACGACGAAGAGACGAATAAAGAGGATGAAGAGACGAAAGAAGAGCAGAGTATGATAAAGAGGAATATTGGATCTAGACACACCTCTCACCTGGTCGCCACCGCCCGCCTCACCCCGCCCGTTCAAGGTCACGAGCGAGGTTCTGTTTTTACATACATATTGTTTTTTCTTTTTCTTTTTTCCTTTTTTCATGTTACTTCAGGTTTTCGTACTTTGCATGATGCAGATTTTTTTCTTTTTTTTCGGTTTTGTTCGTTCGTTTACGTGTATTTGATTATAGAATATTTAAGGGTATGGAGTTAACTTTTTTCTTTGTTCAATATTTCTGATTTTTGTTTTATTTCCTCGTTTTAATAATATTTTCCCATACGTGTGGCAGGCATGATCAAAGTAAAAAAGAAATCAAATAGAGATAAAAGATAAAAGAGATAAAAAAAAACTGGTTTCTCTTTACTAAAGATGTTTATCAAATTATGACATTTCATTTCATAGGAATAGAGATACAAATTAGTGTTTTTATCTAACACAATATCTTCCTGTCATGTATAAAAAGAAATGATTATACAAAAAAAAGATAATAATAAAAAAAAATTAAAAAAGAAAAAAAAATCATATTCCCAACATCTTCATGTACTGTAATCCTCTCCATTCTAAGAACCGAGGTATCATAAATCAAGACAAATTGTTGAAAAGTTTATTAAGAGAGATCTGTCGGGAGGAGACAAGGGTGCATTCAAAGAGTAAACATCAGTGCATAAACGTGCAAGAAAGAGAAAGGGTTATGAAAGCCAACTGAGCCCGGAGCCATTTTTTATAGGCCTACCCTGCACACAAGACTTCATCAACATCACAAGTATTTATAGAAAAAGTTTTTATTTTCTTCTTCTTTTCTTTTACAGACTGGTAGAAAAAAAACACAATTTTTGTTAAGTTGGTCCACGTTTTTACGAGCTACTCCTGGTGATGCCCACGGAGCCTCAGCTACCTTAGCCCCCCTTACAGGACCCAAGGAGATAGATAGATGGATAGATAGATAGATAGACAGATAGATAGACAGATAGATAGATAGATTGGTAGAGAGAGAGAGAGAGAGAGAGGAGCGAGATGAGTGTCATCCCTTCTCATCGCTTATTTGCGGTCATCATCATCAATCTCAAAGTGGTCATCGTCACGGTCGCCTACGCTGTAGACGAGGACTCCACCGACGTCGTCATCGTCATCATCATCAAAGGCGTCATCATCATCATCAGTCTCCACGACAATAGGGGACGACACTACCGTGGTACGCGGGACAGAGTGGTACACTGTGGGAGCGGCTGCGGGTACCACCTGGGCAACGTACTGGGTGGCTGCCGGGATCGTGTACCGGGTGGCGGCAGCCTGTGTGTACTGGACTACGGGAGCGGACACCTGGGCTACCGGGGCGGAATACTGGACCACAGGAGCGGGCACATGGGCTACGGGAACGGGCACATGGGCTACGGGGGCGGAATACTGGACTACGGGAGATGACACATGGGCTACCGGGGCGGAGTAACTAGCAGTAGCGTATTGTGTGGCCGGGATGACATTTTGAACGACCGGGACTGAGTACTGGAGGCTGGAGGTCCTCAAGGCAGGGAACTGGTGTGTGTACAGGAGGCTTGTCTTGCCAGCTACTACGCCGGCCAACACGAGCAGAACCTGTGGGAAAAGGTGGGTTGGGATTAGCGTGCGAAGGGAAACGGAGGGAGACGGATTTAGACCCAGGGAATGCTGGGAGAAAAATAGGTCTTTTTCTAAAACTGG
>BOPN01007904.1:27500-30000 GCA_017312705.2 Penaeus japonicus | reverse complement strand
CCTCCCTCTCTCTCTCTCTCTCTCTCGCCCACACTCCCTCACCTCCCCGCCCACGCCCAATTCTTATTTGTTGTTATCTCTCCATCACTCAAACATGGGCGGGGGCGCGTCAACATGCCTGTATTCTCACGTTACTCACTGTCAAGGAGCATGTTTGGGAATATATTTTCCCGGTTGGGCATCGAAGTGCTTATGCTTGGGGTGATTGCGTGCGCGTGCTTGTACTTACTCCAGGAATGAGGCGTGAGGGAGAAAGAGGGGAGAGGGAGAGGAAGAGAGAGGGGAGAGGACGGAAGAGGGGAGAGGAAAAGGACGAAAGAGGGGAGAGGGAGAGGAAGAAAAAGGGGAGAGGGATGGGAAGAAAGAGGGGAGAGGGAGAGGACGAAAGAGGGGAGAGGAAGAGGGAGAAAGAGGGGAGAGGGAGAGGAAGAAAGAAGGGAGAGGGAGAGGGAGAGGAAGAGGGAGAGAGAGAAACCCCATAAACAAAGGGAAAACTGTAGGGGAAAAAGTCACCCAATCTGGTCTAGTGAAAAAAAAAATTCCGAGTAACATGACAGAAATAAATTAGGTTTGTTGGTAGTCCATTTTCTTTCTTCCTTTAACAATTCCAACAAGTTCTAATGTCCCAGATTTGGAACTTCCTTCAAAACATATATTTTTTAAAACAACGTCATTGCTTTATTCTGGATTTTCCACCTTTCTTTCCCCTGGCTTCATTATATCTTCATTTTCCTAAATTCGTCACCATAATATAATACCAAATACAATCTTATCAGTATGTGTGTGTATGTATATATATGTATGAATATATATATATATATATATATATATATATATATATATATATATATATATATATATATATATATATATACATATTCATATATATACATAAATATATATATATATATATATATATATATATATATATATATATGATACGCGCGCGCGCACACAATGACACATGTTTATACACGTAAACACATATGCACATATACCCGTGTGTGTGTGTGTGTGTGTGTGTGTGTGTGTGTGTGTGTGTGTGTGTGTGTGTGTGTGTGTGTGTGTGTGTGTGTGTGTGTGTGTGTGTGTGTGTGTGTGTCTTAGATGGTTAGACAGACAAATAGATAGATAGACAGACACATAAAAAGGCCCGTGAATAGAATCTGATAAACGAAGACACCCATTGGAAGAATACAGGCATACAAAGGCCCCTCGTCCTCCCCCGCTCCCTCTCTCTTTTCATGGCATTATCCCTGCTGCTTAACAAGGGAGGGTCAACATGAAAAAATACTGCATAGGTTTTATCCAGGTTAATCCAGTTGAAACAAAAATGAGTTGCTGCATAATGGAGTTCCTGAAACACGCATAGCTTTGGTTACAAAAATGAAATTAAAAAAGGAAAGAGACACTTATTGAGGTAGGACATGGGATGTTCTTGGGATATATTTGGGTGCATTCTTTTTTTTCTTCTTTTTTGTGGTCTTGTCTACAGGATATTACCTATTTGTATATAACTTTGGAGTTAGAATCAATAAGGGTAGACGCTTTTTAATTATCTTTCGAACATTACCTTTTCTATTACTGTCTATTACTTTATTTATTGTTAGTATTTTTGTCTTCGGGTCTTTCTCTCTCGTTCTCTCTCTCTCTCTCTCTCTCTCTCTCTCTCTCTCTCTCTCTCTCTCTCTCTCTCTCTCTCTCTCTCTCTCTCTCTCTCTCTCTCTCTCCCTCTTTCTCTTTGCTTCTTTTTCTTTTCTACCTCTATTATCTCTATTTTTCTTTATTGTTCGTCCTCTCTTCTTGAAATTCACTGAACGATGATGCAGAAAGTAATCCTTATAAACCGACCAGTCTTAAAATTCAACGAGGTTATTATCGCGGCGACCATGAGATGCACCATCTTCCAATCATCCTATTTTAAACTGAAATTGTTCAAAGGGGAGACGTGAACTCAGAGCAAGAATTCATGACATGCCGCGTTGCAGATAATGGGGCTGTCGTGCACGCAAGCTCGGGGATCACCGAAAGGAAATCTCAATGGGAAAAAAAGATAATAATCTGTAGGAACTGTGTTAACTGTTGCCTTAAGTATGATGCAAAATCCTCTTTATGTGCTTATTTCGAAAAGATAGAAAAAAAGGCGGGAAATGCCTACCCCCCTCGGTACTCAGTCATGATATATACTCTTTTATCATGAGGTTGAATTTGCATGACGCCCACTCTGGTTGGAGCTACAGCACTAGATGTATTAGCTACCTTAGCTTCACCAACAGTTCTAGATGAAGCACCAGGTTCAGGTCACAGGCCACACAAGACTCTATAAATGGAAATTAAATATATGCAGAAAATAGAGCAAATGAAGGCTATTATGTAGCGTGTATTGCCCAGTAGCTTTAATTCCAGGAATGGATATTTAAGTTCAGCAGACTTTCATGGAACTATTAATGGATCAGCTTAAAACGGATTGTTTAGTTTCAAGTTTCAAGAAAAAAAAGAT
>BOPN01007904.1:20000-25000 GCA_017312705.2 Penaeus japonicus | reverse complement strand
TCTGTCTATCTATGTATCTATCTATCTGTCTATCTATCTAACTATGTATCTATCTATCTCTCCCTCTCTCTCATTTCATCATTATCATTATCCACAAAGCTAACATAAAAAGAATAAGAGCACGGAACAGCACTATAAGAACAAAAAAAACAAAAAAACAGCAGGAACAGCAACAGCAAAAAGATAAGACGAACAAGATTTTCTTCAAGAACGAAAAAAACGAAATCTTGAAATATCTCTCATCATATTAGTTTGATCAAAGTCTTTCTGGCAAGAGGTTGTTTCTCTGAATCTTAAGCAAAAATTATGACAAGAAAAAAAAGAGAGTAAAAAAGAAAGGTAAGAAAAAGAAAAAGAAATAAAAACGTTTCGAGTAATACGTCTTTGGTCAGCTTTCTTTTTATTCCTTTTTTGAAGAGGAATTTTAAGGTCTTTAAATTATTGTTTCCTATTCGTTTAGAGATGAAAGGAAAATTGATAAGTAAAGAGGGGCAAAGGGGAGAGAAAGATTAGAGAGAAAAAGAGCAAGATTAGAGAGAAAAAATAAAATAATTATCAAGAGGATTACGTAGAAGAGTCAGACCAGATTCGTTTTTTTTTGTTTTTTTTTTCGTTCTCTGAATCCCCGTGAAATTACCTCGTATCATGTCTGCCAGTTTTTATTTTTTTTCCCCTATTGCTCTTCCTTTTATTTCTTCCTTTTTATCTCTCTCTTATTCTATCTATCTAGCTATCTAACTATCTCTCTCTCTCTCTCTCTCTCTCTCTCTCTCTCTCTCTCTCTCTCTCTCTCTCTCTCTCTCTCTCTCTCTCTCTCTCTCTCTCTCTCTCCCTCCCTCTCTCTCTCTCTCTCTTTCTCTCTCTCACACACACTCTTTTTCACTCTAACTCTCTCTCTCTCTCACACACACATACACACACACACACACTCTCTCTCTCTCACTCTCACTCTCTCACTCTCACTCTCACTCACTAACTCATTCTCTCACTCTCTCTCTTTCTCTCTCTCTCACAGATTCACTCACTCACACTCTCACACTCTCTCTCTCACATTCACTCTTACTCTCTCCCTCTCTCTCACTCTCTAACTCCCTCGCTCTCTCTCTTTCTCTCCCTATATCTATCTGTCTATCTATCTATCTATCGCTCTCAACGTGTCCATGTGTTTAGGAAAGATAATTCTATATATATTTATATATCTATCTGCTTGTTTGTTTCTTTAACTATCTATCTATCTGTCTCTTTGTTTGTCTGTCTGTCTGTCTCTGTCTTTCTCTCTTTCTCTCTCTCTCTCACTCATTCTTACTTTCGAACTCACTCCTTCACTCTCTCTCTCGATCTATCTATCTGTCTATCTATCCATCTATCTATCTATCTATCTATCTCTCACTCACTCTCTCCCTCTCCCTCTCACTCTCACTCACTCTCTAACTTTCTTTCTCTTCCTCTCACTCTCTAACTCCCTCACTCACTCACTAACTCCCTCTCTCTGTCTATCTATCTATCTATCTATCCACTCTCTAACTAACTCACCTACTCTCTCTCCGTCTCTCTCTCTCTCTCTCTCTCTCTCTCTCTCTCTCTCTCTCTCTCTCTCTCTCTCTCTCTCTCTCTCTCTCTCTCTCTCTCTCTCTCTCTCTCTCTCTCTCTCTCTCTCCCTCTCTCTCTCTCTCTCTCTCTCTCTCCCTCTCTCTCTCACGACCACACATCCCCCGAGGCTAATGGGTATGAAGGAGAGGAAGTCATTTAATGGCACCTCCGCCATTTTTTTCTTGTCTTTTTCGTCGTTGTTGTTTTTTTTCGTCTCTTATTCTGGATTGAGATTCACAAGGCCATTAGTAAACAAAACATTTCGGCGAAGAGGTCTCTTTCTGATGACGCTGAGAATAGACTGTGCTTTTATTTTGTTTTACTTTTTTTACCCTTTCTTTCTTTTTGCATGATAATTATTATGTTTGTTTGTTTGTTTTTCCTCAGGATTTTTTCTTTTTGTGTTTTATTTCCCTCTCTGTTTCTCTCTCTCGCGCCCCCCCCCCCTCTCTGTCTTTCTCTTTCTCTCTCTCCCTCTCTCTCTCTCTCTAGCTCTCTTTCTCTGTCTCTCTCTCTCTCTCTCTCTCTCACTCGCTTTTGCTCTCCTTCTCTCTTTATCTCTTTCCGTCTCTCTCTCCCTCTCCCTCTCTCTCTCTTCTTCCCCCCTCCCTCTCTCCTTCCTTTCTCTCTATTTTTTTTCTCTCTCTCTCTCTCGCTCTCTTTCTCTCTCTCTATTTTTTTTTTCTCTCTCTCTACTTCTCCCTTTCCCTTTCCCTCTCCCTCCTCCTCTCCATCCCTCTCTATCTATCTATCTATCTATCTCTTTCTTGTTCTGAGATTTTGTTTATCCTTGCTTTTTTTATTTCCTTATTATAATTCCTTTTCATTTTTTATCTTCTTTTTACCTTTACTTCAGAAACACAAAGTACTAGAGAAGAAAAGGCAAAGTTGCAATGACCCAACTAACCAATAACTGCATTGATAATAAGAAAATATTAATAATGATATTGGTAAGTATAATGATAATGAGCATGATGATAATAACAATAGTGATGATAATGGTGAGGCTGAAAATTATGATAATGATGGTAATAATATTAACAATAATGATAATGATGATAATAACAATAATAATAATGATAATAATAATAATAATGATAATAATATTAATAATGATAATAATAATAATAACAACAATAATAATAGTATTATCAACGATAACAATAACAATCAAGACAATAATGATAATTATCATAATGCTAATAATGATATAATTATAGCAGTGATGATAATAATGAAGAGAAGGAAGAAGATAATTAATAAAAACGATATTGATAAGGATAATGATAATGATGATTATGACGATGTCGATGATGATGATGATGATGAAGATAATAATAATGGTAGTGAAAATGATAAAGATATAATGATGCCAATGAACACCCTTTTCATCTTATTTTTAATTCTCACATCACATACACACATACAAACCCACGTCTCTGTGCGCGCTGCGTACATCCACATCCCTACCCCCCCCCCCCGTCCCATCCCACCCCCACCCGACACACACAACTATAAACAGAACACACCCTAGACCCATCATTCAACCCCCACCCCTATCCCCTCCTCCTTACCCCACCCCCACATGCAGCCAACCCGTCACCCGGAGATATGGACGCGCCTCCGATGACAAAGACCATAAAAAAGCGAGTTCTATTAGACAGAGCGAAATTATCCCACGCTGATGGACTGTCATATTGACAATTTTAGTCCCCGTGGCGCCGGCAGGTCATCAGAAATACGTGTGGTTCGCAGCCTTTTATAGACACGGTGGCGGACGTGAACGTAGCGATTCTGTTGTGTTTACGTTCGATTGGGATTTTATTTTCGGGTTTGTTGGAGTCCTTTTTTATTTTTTATTCGTTTTTTTCAATTTTATATGAAGGGGGGGGGAGGGGGGAGGTTGTTTATTCTACGGTGTATTGAAGTATTGTTTTGTTTATCTTCTCTTTCGTGTGGATTGTATTGTCATTACTGTGTATTGTGGGTTACTGTTATTATCATTATCTTAATATTCACAGTATAATCATCATCATTATCCTATTCATTATATTATCATTATATCTTTATAATCATATTTATATCACTATCGTCCTCATATCGTGATATTTCTTTACCCTAATTATATCAATTTACCATTTATCACATTAAGCGTAATGTCATAAACACAATATAGAATAACAAATAATTATGAACAGACAGAGATGAGCAACAGTAATCACAAAAATCGCAGTTTATATTCTATGCAGAATTGCAGAATGAAAATTGATTAGCAATTATACTTATTAATTAATCCTGAGAGCTATTTAGATAATGATTTTTGCAACTAATCACATATAAAGATTCTCTGAAAAAACGTACATACCTTCTATTATTGCAACACCGTTCTCTTCTCCACGGATGGTCCCTCTATTATGCAAATAATAAACATGATGCTTTATGCTCTGTTGCGCATCACCAAAGAAATCCCATTGCCATAAAATATAATTTCATATCAATGCGACTTCACGTGTGCATATGATTTTTACTGCACCCTAAAACAATTTTTGTTTTAGTAGCTTTGTGGAGCAATATGTACTAATAGATCACATTATTTGATATGGAATGCGTGTTTTGTAAATCATATAAGTTGCATTGTATAACAGTTGCATTACAGGAGAGGATTCGTACTCGTGATGATGATGATTGTGAGCGTGATGAGGGACAGGAAGAAGAATTATCTTCAAAATCTTTATGATCCGGAAACATGTTATCAACCTGTTTCGAATCATAAATATTTTTTTCCGTCATAATCACGGGTACTTTTGATGAAAATATATATTTAAAACCCGTCGGTTACTTTTTCTTGCGTTGTGTTATTCAATTTTTTTTTTTTTTTTTTTTTATGAATCTTGTCGTGGTATTTTTTTCTCTTTTATTTGGTAAATGCATATACCTTTTATGTTTCATATATTTTTTCATAACTTTTTTTCGCTCTTGAATCCAGCAAACATTAAACTGAAGTTTGAACTTAACCCTAGTAGGTATGTATGGAGTATTCTAAATCTGTGGTGTTCCTTCGTATATTCAAAAATGATAGAATAGGAATAACCAATGATATATGATAGGATAAATAGACATTGCAAATCATCATCATCATCAACATAAGTGATAATCATCATCATCATCATAATTATTATGGTAATACTGATATTCAAATAATGATGACGATTATGGTAACACTATTGATAATATCTATAGAAAATTTCTTCAAAACAAATCCATACACTACATAATAATTACAGGTTTATTAGAGACAAATAAGGAAAGTAAGTGGGATGGGAACGAAGAAGAAAAATAAATATAGGGAAGAGGGAAGATGAAGATGATAGGTAAGGGTAAAAGGAGGAAGAACAGTTGTGGATAAAAGT
>BOPN01007903.1:42500-45000 GCA_017312705.2 Penaeus japonicus | reverse complement strand
CTGACTTGCATTATCAGGTACTAATATATGAGCGTTACGGTTTACTCCTGAACTTCCATGGTGCAATAAGGTACAGCTGTAGTGGCAGAGTGACATGTTTCCCAGGTGAGATCTCTAAAAGGAATCAAAGAGACTCCCTCTTGCCTGGTCTAAGAATTCAGGAGTTATTTAAGCCCCCGTACGTGTCACTTCGAAATTAGCAGTTTTGGATAAGAGTTTATCAAAGTCATCCGGTTAAGAGATAACCTTTCAATTTTGGTATCACCCATAAAAGCAAGGAACGGTCATCTCATCCCCTCACCCCCAACAAGGTTACTAAAAAGGTGTTTGTTGGGGGCATAATGGCACTCAGTTGGCATAGGGTCATTAGAAAGTATAGACTATCACCTCCTAATACTGTTGTCAGTTGCAAAGCATGTAGTGTTTACTGTGCAATGTCCACTTGAACCTAGTCCTGAAAGACCAGTCAACTGAAGTGGCAAAGCCTAGATCAAATAGCACATTCAACAGGAATAGAGGACCAAAAGGTGAACCGTTAACTGCAGGACACAGTGTACAGCATCGCTCAATGCCCATGACCTCAAGACCCCCCCCCTTTATAAATGCAGGAATTGTAGTGTCTGTATGTATGTAGAGTTTTTTCTCGTATAATTATGGTGTCACGCCCTTGCATGTGAGCTTCTTTTGTGCTCTGGAATTCTCCCTCTGGTATTTTGATAATTTGAAAAGACTTCCGAGGGTGAGTTCACCATTAAGGAATGTATTTTATTTCATCGGGTGGTTCGACAAAGTAGAAAGTGTTAGATAAGTCTTCTATAGGCAGTCAATAGACTATTGATTGGTGGCCCAAAATGCAAAATATCAAGGACATCTAAATAAGTTTGTCTATAATGACATGGCCAGCGGCTGAGATATATAGATGTTACATGTAACATTGACGAATCGTAAACTCTTGACAAGATAACATGTAGAAAAGTTAGACGGTACTAGATGGAAATACACCCCAACTAAACTCGGCCTTTCTCCAGGAGGCCGACATGTCGATGGTACCGATGTCAGTCATCCACATTCGCCATCAAGCTGTGGATTTCAGCGAACCTCTTTTCGTAGACGAGCATCGAATAACATTCAAGCGTCCGGTTCCCGAGGGTGACATCGCCGGTTTCGTCAAGCCTTTCACTCCCATGGTAAGGCCATGATATGTTGTGTCCATTTATTAATGGAAACAAACTAACATATCTTGTACGACTGCCGAACATTTAATTATGTAAATGATTATGTATGACCTTTTTCCTATGTTGTATTTTACTCAATCTGAATCAGTTTTGTTTAACCTTAAATATCCAAAAAGAAAAAGAGAAATTGAGGAGGGAGAGCTACGTTAGTAAGGAACTGTCCAAGACTCAATGAGTTTATTTACATATATTTGGTTGGTCGATGCAAATCACATAGCATGCAGTTATCATGCTTCTATCTTTTCTTGTAGATTAAACCATTTGTTTTTTTCCAGATGTGGCTTTTGCTGTTATTTTGTGTACTGGGTGTGTGTGCAGCAACATTCCTTATTCAACACGGCCTTGGAGATGCTGTCAGGTTAGTTCGCATTACAGTGAGATACTGAAATACTTCAATACTGTTTAACATTGCCAGGCCAGTGAAAAAAGTCTCTCTGTAAACTTTTATCTGATGGATAAAAATGTTTTTATATGAATAAACTGATTTTTTCCTATGTGTACGTATGTCACTTGAACCGATAAAAATTAAGAATCAGATAGATGTTCATGATTTTTGGTTTATATAATTTATTCAATTTAAAATGAAAGACAGGAAGAGTGTTGTAGCTATGAAAAGAGGAGAGCGCAGCCATATCACTCGTTTACTGCTGCTGTCATCTTGAAATTACACTTTCCTTAATCGAAACACAGACCTCATAGATTTGTGTTGCGTTACCAACAAATAGGGGAAAGAGTGAAGATGGTGATGGCACTCCAGACTCAAGGCGTAACATTACCTTATCCAAGATGCGTTACGCTGTATTGTGGACTGTTTCCTGTCTGTTTTCTCAGCGTAAGTTTTTTTTAACCACTTGCATAATGTGTTTTATGAATGAATACCGTGTACGCTGATTTCAATAATCATTCCAAAAATCCTCGGAAAGTTTTTCTCAACTTTCACGTTCTGCTTCTTGTTAGACGGCTTGTGTGCATAAAATTTCATATATTATACAACTATTAGGATTACAAGCACACGTGGAAAAGTGTAATAGAGAATAATAACTGAATGAATGCTTCTTGTTGCTTCGCCTCGTTAATCAATGGCTATCCCGCTTCCATGTTCTCTCGACGCTTCATCCAGCCGTGCCAAGGGAGCCACGCGACGTCTCTGTGCGCATAGTGGCGGGCATGTGGCTCCTGTCGTGCCTCATCGTTGGCACTGTGTACCGCTCCAACCTCAAGGCCATGCTCATCCTGCCCAAGGTGGTCCTCCCCTTCAGCACCTT
>BOPN01007903.1:35000-37500 GCA_017312705.2 Penaeus japonicus | reverse complement strand
TTGAACACCATCACGTCTCCATGTTTCTCCAATCATTCCATATGCTTCTTTTTAAGGGCGGTAGTATTCTATCATGCTCAGTGGCAGTGCATCATTTCCTCTGCGGCGACGGGCCGCATGCGGAAACCAAGCACTCCTAGTGAGAACGGTAGGAAACTACAGCCCGGAACTTTCACGGGGAGAAGAAACCTTTCTTTTTAACCGTGAAAGTGATGAGCGGAGACCCCTGGCTGATGTCCACTGTGTAGTTCACTTTGCGCAGCGATTTCTGCAGCACGGCCTGGACGTCAGGGTACAAACCGAAGAACTTGAGCTCGAATTTGTTTGTCGCGTTCCAGTGGTCGTGGAAGCAAGTACCCAGGCGCTGCGCTGTGTCGCGGTCAAACTCCATCTTGTCGATTCGGTACTTGCAGAGCGAGAGCTCGGAGAGGCGAGGGAGATTGTGCACTATGTTGTGCAAGAAGGTCATTCGGCACGGCAGAGGTGACAACCCTGATCTAACTTCGCTGGCCTCGTCAAGGTTAAGTTTCCTCAGTTCCCTGCAAGAACGCACGTGCTGACCAACAACTTTACATGTTTCCTCGTAGTGTTCGAACTTGAACTCCCAGCTTCCGAGAGACAGCTCTTGCAGCTTTTTGAAATAGGTTCCCAAGAGCTGGAAGAATTTGCAAGTGGCCTTATCGTCGAGGGATGTGGAGTTAGACTGTGACACAGACAGATCAAGATGTGTTAAACTGTAAAGTAAAGAAAAATATATATATATTATTTATCAATCGCCCCCTTAATTAAGAATAATATGTGAATTAATAACCACAATAAAACACAATACAAATAGAATATCGAGAAAAGCTACACCAGTCCTAACCTAAGCCAAGATCAGAGACATAAACACATGAACATACTTTGGACAGCTTCTCAGCACAGGCAACAGAAGGTGTCCACTGCGCAGAAAGCCCAAAGGCTCCATCAGCTTGACGTTAGCGAGTCTCAGCATCCTGATGCTCGACCAGCTTTGCACGGGCCCCATCACGGGAATGAGGATGGGCGGGGGGAGGAACGCAGGCTTTAGGGACTGGCCGATGTCGATGGAACAGTGGTCGAGATTAAGGTCGTGGACCTTCCACGAGCTGAGCAGATCCGTGAAGTAACGTGCCGCTAGAGCCTTGTCCTAAAACAGATGGGAATATTGAGGGGGAATCTTTACACTCAGGTTCTCCATACAAGCATAAACAGAGAGAGGAAGCGAAAGAACAAGAAGCACAAGAAAGAGAGAAATTGAGAGAATGGGAGCAGGAGAGAAAATTACCAAAAGAAGGAGGGGAAAGGAGAGCAACAGAAGGAACACATAATAGAGAGTGAGAGAGAGTGTAACCATCTTAGGTACATGAACAACTCACACTTATAATACTTATTCATGATATTATCTATAACCATCGAATATACACACAATGGTAATAAATATCCTAATAACTAGCAAGATGAAAGGCAAAAACGAGAAAATAAGGCAGATAAGAAAACAGCACAACAAATCCAAAATCCAAAAAACAAATATTCCGACATACACACCATCAGAAAGAGATCATCAAGAGACGAAAAAAAAAAAAAAAAAATACAACACATTCTATTCCATCATATCCTCCCTTTCTTAAACGACGTTACAAATCCTTTTTTTGATAATCCTACCTGAATATTAAAGGCCCAGCGTGCCAGAGAGAGCGTTTTGAGTGTGGTGTTATTCCTCAGGGCCGTGCAAGCGAGGAAGAAAGCTGTGTCTGAGAGGACAACGTGGCGTGAGTCCAGTTTCACTGTGGTGACTGACTGCGACTGACCCAACCCGAGCAGGACAGGCATGTAGCACTCAACCTGTGGGGTTAGGATATGATAATAAGGATCATGATGATAATGATAATACGATAAAGATTATGATAATGATAATACGATAAAGATTATGATGATGATCATAAGATAAAGATTATGATGATGATAATATTGAGGGTGATAGTGGTAATAATTATAATAATGATAATATTAATAATGGTAATAAAAATAATTATAAAAATCTTAATAATAATGATGATGATAATAATAATGATAGTAGTAATAATGACACTAATAGTAATAATAATAATAATAATAACAGTCATAATAATAATTATAACAATAATAACAATAATGACAATAATAATCATAGTAATGGTAGTAATTATATTAATAATGATAATAATAATAATAATAATAATAATAGCGATAATAATAAAAATAGTAATAATGATAATAATAATAACAATAACAATAATAATGATAATTACAATGACAATAACGATGATAATATTGATGGTAATAACAATATCAATAATGATAACACGAATAACTGTATTCATTAACATGACAAAAGTACATAACAATATTCCTCAAAGCCTGACCTTGTATAACCCTTGGAGATTGAGGCTGTTCAAGTGCTTAGTCTTCCTAATAGCATCTCCGAGACACACGAGGTCAG
>BOPN01007903.1:27500-32500 GCA_017312705.2 Penaeus japonicus | reverse complement strand
AGAGAAAATATCAAAGGCACTTTCACCTATATACCATGATAAAAAAAAGTTGAAACGAATTTGAATTTATAATCATTCTGAGAAGAGAAAAATGTATATAAGATGCCGTTTTCAAACTTGTGTTCTAAAGCATTCATGAGTAGGTTAGATTTATTAACGTCCCATTAAAAAAAAAAAAAAAAAAAGAATCAAAGAACGTAATCCTATATCACTCCCTTCCTCTTAATACGGTAACCAATCAACAGCCGTGTTTCAAATTGTCTTCCGCTATAGCAACCAGTCAACAGCCGCCTTTTAAATTAACTCCTCCCATGGCAACCAATTAACAACCGTCTTTCAAATTAACTTCCCCATGGTAATCAATCAACAGCCGTCTTTCAAATTAACTTACCCATAGTAACCAATCAACAACGGTCTTTCACATTAACTCCCCCCCCCCCCCAATAGTAATCAATCAACAGCCGTCTTTCATAGTAACCAATAGTAACCATAGTAACCAATCAACAACGGTCTTTCACATTAACCTCCCCCCCCCTCCCAAATAGTAACCAATCAACAGCCGTCTTTCAACCTACCCCTCACGAAACAAAAACCCTTGGCTCCGTGGATGAACTTCACGCCCGTCTTGACAGGATCTTGAAACAGGTAACTCAATTCTTTGGTTGGGTCTGGAAGAGTGCATCCTTCTGGACTTTCTTGGACCTGGGGATAATAGCGAGAAATAGATAATAAAGAAAGGAGCTGCACAATAATGATAATAAATCAATCCATAAGAGCAAAATGCAACTAACTTCATAATCAAATTAAATATGAGACGCAGATTTTTTTTTTTCTAATGCTCATTAAGTAGAGATCAATTATCATAATAAATTAAATAAAATATATTACACAAATACGAATCAAAGTTTTCTTTTTGATCACAAATATATCCGAGGAAGACATACACATGCTTCATACTAAATAACTTTTACATTGAGAATGAGACATTGGAACCTATAGGTAGTTTCTTTTTCGATGCGAAGATGCAACAAGTCAAAATAACCGTTGCAATGCAAACAGTCACCGTCACCAAGATAGCAACTTGCTATCAGTTATCACCAACTAAATTAAGTGTATTTTCGCCTCGATTAAAAAACAACAATGAAACAGCAATAAAACCGAATAATAGTAATTCTAGCTAAAATTTTCACTCAATATAAGCCCCTAACAGAAAGCATTATAACCAAACAAATATTCCATACGACCAAAACAAAGACCGTTAGAAAAAAAGTAAAAAACTAGTTCAAAATAACAAAACAAAATGAATATAGACCACAAAACAGACAAGAAAAAGAAGAAAAAAAAACAACAAAAAAACACGTACACATCAGAAAAAACAACAGATTCTCCAAAAGAACATAAAATCTAATCTGAAAAAACCTGACTTACATCTTGATTAAAAGCGGTCTGGCTCTTCCTGTTCGCATACGTTGACATCCGGATTAGTTCCATCTTCATATGCGTCGGGGTGTAATCTCTGCTCATGAAGACACTAGTATCGTGTTGTAGCTGAGCTCTGTTCATTGATACTGAAATGACGATGTTTATTATGTTTTAAAGATATATCGATACTCATATTTATTTACTCCCTCCTTCCGGAAGGGAGAGAACGAAAAAAAGAAATATACATACAAAATTGAAGTATATATATATATATATATATATATATATATATATATATATATATATATATATATATATATATTGTCTGTATGCGCAGACAAATAAATAGACAGATAAACAGAAAGTTAGACGAATATACAACCAGCATACCTATATATACCACATTGACTTACTGTGCAGCTTGTGTAGATTCTTATTTTTCTTCAGCAGCTCAACTAAACTTTTGAAGCCTTGGCGCCCGTGGACGAGGCCCGTGAGCTGCAGTTCCCTCAGCTTCGGAGAGACGTTCCTCAGGCGGTCGCAGAGGTTGTGAAGGGCGGTGTCGTCCAGGAACATGTCGAGTCTCAGGACTTCCAAGGACTCTAGGGCTTTCTGTGGCGTTGTGAGGTAATGTTAATGTGGAGTTTCGTATCACTGATTTTTTTTTCTTATCTTACAGGATCGCAACGATGTCTTTGAATGTTCTCATAAACGTAAAGGGACTGAGAAAGAGGGGTCAGGGGATCAGGAGAAAGAGAGAGAAAGAGAGAGCGAGAAAGAAAGAAAAAGAAAGAGAGAGAGAGAGAGTGAGAGTGAGAGTGAGAGTGAGAGAGAGAGAGAGAGAGAGAGAGAGAGAGAGAGAGAGAGAGAGAGAGAGAGAGAGAGAGAGAGAGAGAGAGAGAGAGAGAGAGAGAGAGAGAGAGAGAGAGAGAGAGAGAGAGAGAGAGAGAGAGAGAGAGAGAGAGAGAGAGAGAGAGAGAGAGAAGAGAGAGAGAGAGAGAGAGAGGATGTATTCAACCATAGCTCTTACCCTTTCCGAGTTACAGGTTGCTTCTTCGACTGCTTGTACAAGACTAGACGAGACCTTCACATTGAGAACGTTCATATTCAGTTCCTTTATCTCCAGTTCTCTCAAGTTCTCCTTCTCGAGCGCTTCCTTGAAGTGCGAGAAGAACAGGTGGATCTTTTCCTCGGAGAAAGGCTCGCCGTCCTGCGTGGCTCGGACCCTTATCATAGAGATGCTGTTGTTCCTCCGAAGAGCTTTGAAGAATTGCTTGTATTGCTCTGGGCTCGCCTCGTTGAAGGAGCTCTCCTGGTCCGGATTGTTGCTCTTGATGCGCCACACCACTTCGAGGTTCTTGAGCCTGTGGAACTTCTGGTCCAGAATGGAGCTCCACCCCTCGAAGTCGACCTCGCTGGTGTAGACCCGGTGGTAGTCGCGGTCGAGGAGCCTGGCGACCGCGCGGCAGTTGTCTGGCGTCGTTCCGGCTTCTCGCAGGAGCATCAGAACTTCCTGGTCTTTCATGTGTAGGAAATCCTGCTGCCGCTTCCCCTCCAGCGCCAAGTGAGCTCGCTTACCGAGGATTCCAACCATGAACTTGAGGACGTGCTCGTGGCGGTAAATGGCCGAGAAATCCTTGTGTTCTCGTCGGTCCCGCTCGATAGTGTCGGCCATGTAGAGGCCGGCCAGATATTCTAGGAATATCTTATGAACGGGTTTATAAAACTTTTTGCGTCCGTACACATGATTCTCACTGTCACTTGACAAAAATCCTAGGGGCACTAAAAGGGAAAAGTTTTCTATCTGTTTCTCACTGAACCGCGTGTTATCCGTTTTGAGCGCCTCCATGCACAACTTGCCAAAGCTAAGAAATTTCTCTTGGTACTCCGGCGGAAACGCCTCCATATTCCCATCAGCCGAACCCGTGTTCCCGTCGGTGGCACACACCTTGTTGTTATTCCACTTAATGAGGCACAGCATTATCTTGAACATCATGTCAGACAGTTTCTCGGGCAGCTTGGCAACGCTTCTCTCCGAGTCATAGAGCATGCAAAGCAGCACGCAGAACAGCGGTCTCTTGGCCAGCTTTCGGTACTTGTAATCCCGCTCGATGATCTGCTTCAGCATCCGGCCGCATTCCTCCTCGTTCGAAAGCCGGAAGTACTTACCGATGAACTCCATCATCTGGTCTTCGCTGAAGCCCTTGACGATCGTCCGCTGGATTATGGTCTTGAGGACGTCCGGCCGCGAAGTCACGACCACCTTGCTCTTCTGGAAGTCGCGGTATCGAAGCAGGTTTTGAATCTCGCCCTCGTCGTTCTTGTTAAGTTCGTCGTAGCCGTCCAGGATGAAGAGAACCTGTTCCTCGTTGTTCTTGCAGTACTCCCACACCTTCTTGAATCTGCAAGGCATCAAATGTATAACTCGTGCTGATATAATAGCAGAAATAAACACTACTATTATTATAATTATCTTCATCCTTTCGCTCTTATTTAAACTTACTTTTCATCATTGTCATTATCATAATCATGATTATTATCATTATCATAATCATCATGATTATTATCATTATCATTAGAATCAGCAGTACAATATAAGCACCATTACTATAATTAATATCTGATCTTAAATTCTAGCATCATATTTCCTTTTGTCTTTTATCACTTCAAAATGAAAGGAAATATTTGAAGATAACGATACAACAAAACAAGATATCTTATAGACTGCATTTCCCAAGGTACCACCTTATATTTTGTGATGCTAATACTAATTGCTTTGATAAACATTTCTTTGCAATTAGCATAGCGGTAGAAATTCTAAGTAAAACTAAGGTGTTTTCAACTCTCCCACTCCTTCACTCACTTACTCACTCACTCACTCCTTCATTCACTTGCTCACTTGCATACTTACAAAGACAAATACATATAAATAATACACTAACAAATGCACACAATAACCACACATATACAGTATACACACATGCGCATGCGCGCACTTATCCAAATCTACAAACAAATTCACAAATGCACACATGCACAGTCACTGACACACAAAGATACACACTCACGCAAATATACACAAAACTCACAAATACACACACGCACACACACACACACACAACAACAACAACAACAACAACAACACACACACACACACTCACATTCACACACAAAGATACAAACCTCCTCACGCCCACCCTCACCCTAAAGCGCACCTAAACCGCCACTCACTTTTCATCGAAACCCGAAGGCAGGAGCTCCTCCTTGATGTACTGCTCGAGGCTGCCCTTGAAATCCCGCAGAAAGATGAGGAAGACGAACTTGAACTGCTGCATGCTCTTCTCGTTGGCCCAGTCGATCGCCATCTTGAGTGCGAGCAGGGTCTTGCCCATCCCTGGCTCGCCCTCCACCAGGAAATTCGTCTGCAGAAGGAGAAGGATTAGGTGAGTGGAAGGAGGAAATGAGGGGAAGGAGGAGGTGAGGGGAAGGAGGGACACTCGTTTTAGTGCGGGTTCAAGGAACTATTGGTAATGGTGATGAAGATGGGGGCGGCGAGGGTGATGGTGATGGTGATGGTG
>BOPN01007903.1:7500-10000 GCA_017312705.2 Penaeus japonicus | reverse complement strand
CATGTTGACAAAGAAGAGTCATAACAGTCACGTCACCAGACACTCCATATGTATTCCCGTTAATGCATGAAGACTGTATGACTAAATGCAACAAGCATCCCACTAACACATGCACCAGTACCTGTCGGTTGGAATAAGTATGATCCGGTTTTGAGTAATATTCTTTCCGTGTATTGTCTGCCTTAGACTCCAGGATCTTTTCGACATCATTTTCAGCTGTCTGTGTATTGCTAAACGGGAATACGCAGAAAGAGTAAGGGGTTGTGGAGAGATTGAGAGAGGGGGGCGGGGGGGGGGAGGGAGGGAGGGAAGGCGGGAGGGAAGGAGGGAGGGAGGAAGAGTTAAGGTGGGAAGTCGTATAGGAAGAATGAAAGGGGAGGGAGGGAGGGAGGGAGGAGTAAGGGTTAAGAAGGGAAGTGGTGTAGGAGGGATGAGAGGGGAGGAAGGGAAAGGGGAGAGGAGGAGGGAAATGATGCGGGAGGAGCGAGAGGGTAGCGAGGGAAGGAGGGAGTTGAGAAACAAGGGTTAAGGAGGGACGTGATGCCGGAGGGACGAGAGGGGAGGGATGGGGGACGCAGAAGGGTAGGGAAGAGGAGGGGAGGTAAGAGGAGGGGATGATAGAGAGAGGGAGGATAAAAGGAAAGAATATTGCAAGGATAATGGCAACATTTACATTCAATAAGATACACGCGGGAAAAGGAGGAAGGAAGGGACTCAGAACGAGAAACCGAGTTGTAAATCACAGGGCAAAGGAGGCTCGATGTATCGGTGTGGGCGTAAAATTCTTAAGCAGATTTTTGCAGCTGCATTTTGATCAATTGTCTATTTGCACAGTCATGGATCCATACCCTTGTTCGGCCATCTCTCTCTACATGTTTATCTCTATTCGTCTCTCCACCTACCTCTCATAATTCTTCTCGTTCTATCTTTCTATCTCTATCTCCCTCACTTTCCTAGCCTCTCCTCCTTCCGTCCTACTCTCCTTCTCCCTTTTCCTTCCTCCTCTCTCTCTTCTTCCTCTCCCTCACTCTCTACTTTCCTTCTTTCTTTCCCTCTCGTTTTTTTCCATCCTCCTCCCCTTCTCCCTCTCCCTCTTCTCACTCCCTTCCTCCTCTTCTCACTCTTCTCTTCCTCTCCCTCACTCTCTACTTTCCCTATCCCCCCCCCTCACCGTTCCCCTCTCCCTCTCTCCCTACCACGCACTTCTTTCCTGCTTCCCCCTCTCCTCCTTTTCCCTCCCCCTCCCCGTTCCCATCTCCTTCCCTCCCACTCAATTCCTTCCTCCTTCCCCCTCTCCCTTCCATTCCCCCTCCCCTCTCCCACCCTCTCTCCCTCCCACTCATTCCTTCCCGCTCTCCCACCCCCTCTCCATACCCCTCTCCCTCTCCCTCACCCTCCCTGTACCCCTCTCTCTCTCTCCCTCCCTCCCTCTCTCCCTCCCTCCTCCCTCCCTCTCCCTCTCTCCCTCCCACTCATTCCTTCCCCATTACTCGACCACCACCAACATGTACCACAAGATACAGCGGGGAACTGTGTGAGGAGTTGTCTAGTTCCAGCCTGTCTGCTAATGACTATTCCATCGCCAGATCCATCGCGCTGGACCGTTAAATTTATGATGAATCATCTTTAATGGAGGTATTGGGGGATTACCGTGATAGCGCAGGCGAAAGAATGATTATGGATGCGTTGGTTGTGATGAGCTGTGATTATGTTGATGGTGATGCTGGTGATGAGGGTGGTATGATGATGGGGGAAAGCAATCGAGGGAGTGATATTGATTTCCATTTAGCTGGCGTAAAAAAAAAATCACGAAAATTTTGGAAATGTACTGTGTTTCTATCTTTATGTAAACAAAGGAATTGATATAAAATGTTAAATGAGAATAGAAATGAAGCACCATAATAAATGACGAGTTGCAGCGAATATATGACCGAATATTTTACATTTTCCCATTAGCCAGACACTTACCAGAAGTTTTAACCCTTGTCAGAACAACTTTAAACATATTAGACCCTTGAGGCACGTCCGCCTTCACCATAGAGTGCACTTCCTCGCTAATTGTTTCAAAATATTATATTGTTCTAGACTGTGAACGCACTGTTTTGCCTGTTTTAACTGGGCGTGATGAAGTGTCTAGATACTAAGAATAAGAATGATAAAGAAAATACAAATATAAAGAATGATGATAACAATGGTTACATTAATGGAGAAGGAGAAGAACCAGGGTACACATATGCCCAGATCTCGCTCACTGGCTGACCTTGATAAAAAAGGGTAAGCAATCATTCCAAGGAGACTGGAAAAACACCCAGAAATACATGTCTTGAAACTACACATCATAGCTTAACATCTGTACCTATGAATTAGCTTGTAGCCACGTCATGTCCCAATTTTAGCTGTTCGTGTTACTATTACTATCTATAGATATAAAGAGAAAAAAAAAAACGATGAGAATGTCGTTAAAACATCGACAGAGAACAAAGGTTTATCGCGCTCCCAA
>BOPN01007902.1:47500-52490 GCA_017312705.2 Penaeus japonicus | reverse complement strand
GAGAGAGAGAGAGAGAGAGAGAGAGAGAGAGAGAGAGAGAGAGAGAGAGAGAGGGGATAAGAGAGAAAGAGAGAGAGAGGAATAAGAGAGAAAGAAAGAGGAATAAGAGAGAAAGAGAGAGGAATAAGAGAGAAAGAGAGAAAGAGAGAGAGGGATAAGAGAGAAAGAGAGAGAGAGGAATAAGAAAGAAAGAGAAAGAGAAGAATAAGAAAGAGAGAGAGAGGAATAAGAGAGAAAAAGAGAGAGGAATAAGAGAGAAAGAGAGAGAGGAATAAGAGAGAAAGAAAGAGAGGAATAAGAGAGAAAGTGAAAGTGGAATAAGAGAGAAAGAGAGAGAGGAATAAGAGAGAAAGAAAGAGAGGAATAAGAGAGAAAGTGAAAGTGGAATAAGAGAGAAAGGAATAAGATAGATAGATAGATAGATAGAGAGAGACAGAGAAGGATGAAAGAGAGAGAGAAGAAGAAGAGTGAGAAAGAGAGAGAAGAAGAATGAGAAAGAGAGAGAAGATAAAGAATGAGAAAGAGAGAGAACTTCTAATAAAGTATATAACAATACTTACACCACAATGCGTGGCAGTAGATAAATCAAAGTTGTGTCGTAGTGAGAGGTAAATACATAGGAAGAAAGCCCCAAAAGGTAGTGATACAGTAACAACTGCAAGACGGCGCAGAGGAATTCGCACCACTGCATCCGACTCCATCATCACTCCCCATACAAATTCTGAAAAGAATAATTATGACACAGATTTAAACTACTATAATTATAATATGAGATGTCAGTTAACAACTTTAATCCTTAAGTATGATTGTTTCACTTTTCAATCTAACCTGTTACTATTCTTTCTTCTTTTGCCTGTGAGCTTTACTCCACCTAAACTCTTCTATTCCATCACCAGTTATATTATCAATTTCTTACCCACTTTACTGGATGAGAATTTCTTGAGTGGCAAAATTCAGCTTTCATTACCAAAAATATACTTACACAATTAATGAGCCACCCTATAAAGTCCTATCTTGATTCTGTCTGTGGCAGAAGCCTGAATGTAAAAGTACCTAACAAGTAGCTAAATCTATTATAACTCTCTACTATAAGTAGTAATGTGACCACATAATGATAACCTCCCGTCCTCCCCTTAGGTAACATGGGCACATGATAAGACTTAGCATTACACTGTATATGCATATGTGCATATGTGTCTATAGGTCAGATGGGGGATAGGGGCAGTCAGTATTTTGGTAGTACTTTGACATATCTTATCCAAAATAAATACTCACATCCAGTCCATAAGTAGTGCATGTGTGCATACAAGTACCTAGGCTATTCACATAATAAATGTACAGTCATGTGATTTTGCCACCTCAATGTAAGCATACTCCCCCCATAAAAGTAAGTATGCATACATATAGAAAAATTATATTCCCTTTTGTTGAAAATATTTTTGACTTCATGAAAATTATTAATAATACCTTACATATTTTAATATTGCCCTTGACCAAGCTTGGGATAATAAAGTGTAGGATTTTTCTTTCAGAAAAGGCTTGAAAAGAAAACCCTGAAGAATTAGATAAGTTGGCAGCCTACGAAGGGTCTCAGAATTTCCCTTAAATTGTTAAATTTAAAAATTTCTTACCAGGCTTACAGCAACTTTCTAATTTGTTCACTTGCCTTTTTGTGTACTTTTTTTTTTTTTGGATGCTTTCCAATGAGGAAAACTTAAAGACTGCACCTACCCTTGGGGGTATGTTATGAGAGGGTTTCAAAAAGTTCAAAGAAAAAGTCCATAGCTAAAAATCATATGGAAGGATTTTGACTTCAATGCACCTGAACATTCTTGTACCAACATATTATACTGTGTTGAAATGTGAACCCTTAAATGCAGATAATAACTCATCACTACCAGTTGGAAGTCAGACACCTTCAAGCAACATGGAATCCACCAAAAATTGAGGCCAGGACAAACATTAAATTCATGGTTAAATTCAGTTGGGAGAACAGGCAAATCATTGATGCTCTGGAACAAGTTTATGGTAACAATGCCTCAAGGAAATCAACAACCTACAAATGGATAAGTCAATTCAGAAGTGGAAGGAATGAAATTGAAGAGAAGCCCTATAGCAGCAGGCCATCAACGTTAGTTTGTGAGGAAACATTGATGCTGTACGCAACATGATTGAAAAGGATAGACAAATAACCACTGAATCAGTAGCAGACACACTCAACATTTCTATGGGTTCTACACACACAATTCTGGTGGAGAGTTTCTGGTTAAGCAAGCTCTCCGCTTGATGGGTCCCTAGGCTGTTGTGCAAACAAGGGTAGATTTTTCAATGACAAAATTCAAATAAAAGCAGTGGCTGCCCAATAGTGGAGGTGGACCAGTCAAAGCAAAATCTGAGCAGGGGAAAAGTCATGGCCATGTTTTCTGGGATACAGAGGTGATTTTGCTGGTTAACTTCCTTGAGAGCAAGAAAACAATTACATCTGCATATTATGAAAACGGTCCAAAAAAGGTCTCAGAAAAATGCCCTGGAAAGCTCCATCAATGCATTCTCTTCCACCAAACCAATGCACCTGCTCACATTGGTCTTCTGACCTTACAGCCCCGAGTTAGTCACATCCAACTTTTTTTTGTTTCCAAAATTTGAAAAAAAAACATTGAAAGGTACCAATTTTCCCTTGGTTGAGGATGTAAAAAGAGCTGCTCTGACATGGTTCAGATCACAAGAACCTTAATTTTACTCTGACGGACTTAAAGGCTGGTATCAACATTTGCAGAAGTGTATTGATCTTAATGGATCATATGTTGAAAAATAAACATCATAACTGAAACCATTTTTTCATACTGTCCTTTTTCCACAAACTTTTTGAAGCCCCCTCGTACAAACAGAAGTTGGTTGCTCGCTATTTGATTTTATTTGCGTCTTGGAATTAGACAACCCTTATAATCACGTCCTGCCAACACACGTGTGAACATGCAACCTTTGAAGACTTTAGTCATAAAATTTATAATAGTAACGTAATGTTATATTTCATCGTTGAATAGTTGTCAATAAATCTTGCAAGAAGAGTTTGTACTGTTACATCGATAACCTGAATGTCTTAAAATCATTTACCACACACAATATCAACTTTTATAGCAGCAATAATTTCTTTCTTTTTTTGGATTTTTAAGGGGAAATTGAAAATTACAGAGATAACATACCATAAAACTCATATTCATTAGGGAGAGCTCATTCTCTACATTTAATAATAAGTATCTAGGTAAAGCAATACTAAGACAGGTTAGGTTCTGGGTTTTTAATAGTATTAATGATCAATCCTTTCCCATAATATGGTAGGAGGTGTGTGTATGAATTAGATGAAGACAGAAGTGATTGTTTAGTACACTTATGTGCCAATGTGGAATGTCTCTTAACCAAAAGAGATCAGGAAATAATTAAAGTGCACGCATTGCTGCAGTAGAATTGCTATAAAACTCTGAACTAATAGATTTTTTTAAATGAAAGCATAAAAATGGGGTTTAGGCTGACTTTAGCTTGAGAACTAATGCCATAAGAACCATAAGACTTTACAAATATATAGTATCATAGAATGTATAGGTGCCATTGTAATTCGAATCTACAATCACCATGGCATTTATAGATACCATCATTTAGTATTAGATTAACCCAATAATAAGTGGGCATATATTTGCCTAATTTCACTCCTGCCAGCAAAATAAGAAGTACCCACAGCTCCCCACTGTGAAATTTCTTGAGGCGCAATGCCATGCTGAACCTCTCAGTGATTTTCACAAACCCTATTCAAAGGGGTGACAAAATAAGGATCTGCATTTTTTTCTTTTTCCTTTGATGAAGTCAAGAAAAATATGTGTAGTTACAAATGAAACTAAAAAGCGTAAATATAAACATAACATGTACACTTAACCCAATCCGGTGAGAAGTGGCAACCCCCTACGCTGGGCCTATGCAATATTGCATCGGGAACGTCACACTGGTGTATCGCCCCATCATCAGGCATTTAGCCATGTCACACGGGTGTGACACACCCTCGTCATTGGGTTAATGCCGTGATAGGACGTCTATGTCATCATTGGGTTAATGCCATGATAGGATGTCCTCTGTCATGTCAGAAATAATTTGACGATGCGATATCACATCTTCAGTTACGAATGGGTTAAGAGCTTAACCATTATTTCTAGTCCATTTGAATATTATTTAAAAATAGGCTAGCTTGATCCTTATAATTTCTTATTTCTTTGAAAGGGAATCCCTACAGTTTTCACTTCTAGTATAAATTCTAGTGAGACAGAACTTCTACACCTCCCTAACAATTTCTTGTTATCTAGCCAGAAAACACACAATGGAGATTTGTTGGCTTCAGAGTAGAGGTCATGCCAATTGCTTGAGCCTGTATCACTGTCAGGTTTGACATAAGACTCTAGGCCTTACATTACAGATCACAGGAAGTTTCAAATTAATTTTGATAGAACACAACCAATATAATTGCAAAATTCCTCCTAGTAATTTTTGAACCTGTGATCTAACACTCATGAAACAAACTGCCATATGCTTAAAAGAAATTGTGGGATCATAAATCACTGATCCATAAAAACTAATTAAACCCGTTTTGATAGTCTTATTATGCAAAATTTGCACAATTGTACTGTTAACAGTTTTCTCCTCAGTAATGCACATATCATGTTTAAATCGCATGATGTCATGGCTAAGTCATATTGTCCTTTTTTCAAAAGGAACTGTCCTATCCCGAAAGCCATTGAAGGTGTCTCCTATACGTTTACCTGTTTGGCAGGATGAAAACTAAAAACAAGAGTACTCAACCTACAAAAGTTTAGCATGAAAAAATACATCCTACCCTTAAAGTGATGGTAAACTGGTATTCTTCATATTCATTACTTCCCATATAGATGAAAAACAGTTCTAATATTTACAGGACTTTAAAAAGGACAATACAATTAGCACAATCAGA
>BOPN01007902.1:25000-27500 GCA_017312705.2 Penaeus japonicus | reverse complement strand
CTCCCCTGTCTTCCTCTCTCACTCTTACCATCAAGGAGAGGTATTTTATTTGTCTTGTTCTTTTGTATATGATGATTTGGAAATACTTTAGCTGAAAAGTATCATTCATAGTCCCGATAAGTCACAGGGAGTTAAAAGCAAGGATTTGGATGTAGGTTTAAATCTATGTTTGAATAGGTTTTTGTGTCGTTAGATGTTATGTTGAAGATAGATATAACTGGTTTGAAAAAATAATAATAATTGAAAAACTTATTTGTTTTTAATAACCCACTTCTTTGAATTAGTTGAAGTAGTGAAGATGAGCGATGAAGCATTACATAGGTTTATATATTTTTTTTTGCTATTTGTACTTATTTCAGGTGTGTCCCGATTGGATTGCTGATATCAAACAGTCTGTTGCTTTGCTGCTCCTCTATAGCTATTTGGAGTTCAGTGTTTGCCCTCAGTTCACCCATAATATGGTGTCTTTTCCAAGATTTGTGAGTAAACCAAAAATAATTGTTGGTTATTTAGTTGATGTGTGTATTGTATCATAAGATTAAAATATGGCTATTATAGAAGGGAAAATTGTAACATGAAAAACAAGTCACAAATATATATATATATATATATATATATATATATATATATATATATATATATATATATATATATATATATATATATATATATAATTTTTTTTTTTTTTTTTTAACATTTTTTTAACATTTTTTTAACATTTTAACATTTTTTTTTTAACACAATAACTGAAATCCTTGTGACTGTTTTATTTTATAACTCAGACTTGATATAAAAGTAATTACCACTTATAGCACTGTAGTAATATAATGTTTAACCCATTGATGCTGGGGAAAAGCCCTATCCACATTGTTTATTATTATTATTATTATTATTATTATCTTATTCCTTTATGCAAAATTATGAAAACAAGTTTTTTTTTAATGGAGTATGGAGCGTCAGTCATCTCTACATTACAGGCTTGTTTGAAGCATGAACAGCTGTTCAACTTTGGCTTTGCCGTGGGACATGATATCACGTCGTGTTTTTCGTGTGTCCGTCATGCCGGATGACCGTGCACGTAGCGTTTAAAATACCGCAGCGTTTAGACTGACTTGAGTCAAAATCTGCCTAGGTGATATCGGGTTAATTTCACAGTGAAAATGTCAAAAAGAGCTGCAGATATCCCTATGGGTAATAATAGTCTTTATTTATCCTGCTAGTGAATATTCATATCGCTATTGCAGTGTTAATGTTTACTATGTTGCCCTAGACCCTGCTGGGTCTACCTTCATTTTGAAATTCAAAAATTCAGAAATCGAATACACCTAGCCCCAAGGGGTTTCGGACAAGATTGTGGACCTGTATCATTATTATAAGTAAACAGCATTAGTAGTAATGAAATATTCTATATTCACAATAGATATGAATAGGTAAATAGGTTAGGGTTAGGTGGGCCTGCAATTAACTCCTTAGTAACTAAGCACTAGCCATCTGTGTGTGAAAAAAATATATACACATATAACAAAACAAAAGTGGAAGGTGCGCATGGATTCTAAGGATCAATGGTTCATAATAGAATGGTGATGACGGAAGAAGAGGAACAGGTACCTACATATATATATGGTATTTCATGTGGTGATATCACAACTTTTGAAAAGAAAAGTGTCCAAATGTAGGAGCTAATTTAATCTTAGTTCGTGATAATTTGTGATGGTTTAGAAAGCTATTTACACACCAAGTGAGGTCATCACTTAGATAAATAAAGCAAGACAAAATAAAGAGTCTAATAAGAGAAATATTTAGTCACCAGTTTCCAGCATTATACATTGTGAAGTAAGCTGATTCTTTGTAAAGTAAACATAAGCAAAGCTGTCTTGAGGATATTAATGTTTTTATTTTCATTATTTTGTTGCCTGTATAACGATTTTGATATATTACATTACAGGCAATCTCTTTTTGAGATATGCACCAGAACAGATAGGGTTAAAAGACTTGGTTGCAGTACTAGAAAGCTTTGCAGACATCCTCCAAATCTCTACTGGCTGTTACAAGAAGGACCCCTACAAGGATTTGTGCTGCAAGAATGGCCATTTTTCTGTGAAATGAGATAAAGATATATATAAAGATATATATATGAAACATGTTATTATTGCTATATAAACATATACATATACATTACATTATTATTAGTTGGTTATTAAATATTATATATATTATGTATTATATATTATTATTATTATTATTGTTGTTATTAGTTATATATATATATATATATTTATATATATATATGCATATATGCATTGATATATGTATGTGTATACATGTGTGTGTGTGTGTGTGTGTGTGTGTGTGTGTGTGTGTGTATGTATACATATATATTATATATATTATTATATATATTATATATATTATTACATATTATTATTATTATTATCATATTATTATATATTTATATATATATATTATTATTATTGTTACATATTATTATATACATATTTAT